>SZWC01003632.1:46853-85213 GCA_023375785.1 Penium margaritaceum
GTGGGTGGGAGGGGGGGAGGGAGGGAGGGAGGGAACGAGGAGGTTCCTGCACATGAACAAAGAGAACACACAGAACACACAGAACAGATAGAACGGATAGCATAGACAGAACAGTCAGAACGTACTGAACGGACAGAACGGACAGAACGGACAGAACGCACAAAACAGACAAAACGGATAGAACAGAAAGAAATGAGCAGAATGGACAAAACAGACACACAGACAGACAGAAAAACTGAAGTATTTTTTTTTTGTCCAAGGTCATAACCCTGAGGCATTGGTTTGGGGAGGGGAGGAGTGACAAGCTACCTCAGCAACAAAACAAACCTGGCGATGAGCCCGGTCCCATTAATTCATGAATTAAGGAGGAAATTTTCTTTCTTAATTCTCTGCCATATGATGTAACAGGTGCTGAAGAAATACAAAATGGAAGGTGATTTAAGATGTATTCGAAAGAGGAAACTGGTTTACATGTTTCCAATCACTCATCACACTTTTCTCTAGGATTACTTAAGCTTGGTTCAAAGCCGTTGCCATCCTATGATGCTATCTTGGTACACTCTTGTACCAATTTCCATTACATTAACCAATTAAAAAAGAGAGATGGTCTTGTACAAATTCACCTCCCTTCGACTTGTGGTCCTATATAGAGTATAGTTAAATCTCATCCTTATTCTTCAAACTTTGTGAAGCACACACCCTTCAAAAAAAATCATAAACTTGAACCAAGCATTAACGTTGTGGTAAATATGGGTTACTCCAAGAGGTGAGGGAAAAAAAAAAGAAAGAAAGAAAGAAATAAAGAAAGAAAGAAAGAAAGAAAGAAAGAAAGAAAAAGAAAACTCCTTGAAGACATTCTATACTCTTTAGCCACTCTCATGTTTCAGTAGAAGGGTGCACAAGCTATGAATTCCTTTGTAACTTGAACTCTTATGTAACTCATGAAGATTGATTTAATTCAAACATGGAACTAAGATATCAACCCAACACAAATAACAAAAAATGCAAGAAAATTGAGAATGGGGCATCATGGGGTGAGGAAACCTTCCAACTAATACTAAGATGGCATGGCCAGCTTTACTCAACAATCACAACTTGAGTTGTGGACTATGAAAAGGTAAGTCAACTACTCTTCCTTCATTGCATCCTCAGAACAAAACCTGCTCACAGCACAATGTTTTCAAGGATCAAGGGTGTAGAAATTTCTTGTAAACACAAGAAATTGCAATAAACATGATGAAAATCCTGTGCATACGATGTGTGATACATCAAATTACATCATGAGAGAAGTAGTTATTACCAAACATGCAGATGTATTCTTCTCGCCCTCTCCTCTCTCTCTCTCTCTCTCTCTCTCTCTCTCTCTCTCTCTCTCTCTCTCTCGCTCTGTCTCTCTCTCTCTCTCTCTCTCTCTCTCTCTCTCGCTCTGTCTCTCTCTCTCTCTCTCTCTCTCTCTCTCTCTCGCTCTGTCTCTCTCTCTCTCTCTCTCTCTCTCTCTCTCTCGCTCTGTCTCTCTCTCTCTCTCTCTCTCTCTCTCTCTCTCGCTCTGTCTCTCTCTCTCTCTCTCTCTCTCTCTCTCTCTCCCCCCTCCCCTCTCTCTCTACCTTCTCATTTTTTATGCAAAGAATTTGCTCCTTATGTTCACCATTTCCTAACATTATGCATCGCATTGTTTTGTAAACTACGTAACCCTGTTTACGCCTTGTGTGCGACATTGAAAACTTTTTTTTTCATTTGTACTCTTGTTGCAAGTTTTACATTGACCCCTCCACAGTCATCTATGCTCATGCAGGTCACTAATGAGAAATAAAGCAAACAATCGATGAGATCCTGGCCACCAATAGAACATGCTAGCACCTCCAACACGATACTCAATACTTGTCCAAGTCCAATGACCACATCTGCGCTTCTGGTGCCTACTATGATTTTCTTGATGACTTGGCAGAGGATCCTGTTTTGTATCTTTTGCCTATGTAGCCTCTATCGAAGGAGAAGCAGTAACGAGGTCTTCCACATAGACCATAATGGTTGTGAAGCCTCAGCTCTCCGTCTAAGAAAGAGGCCGGGTCAGCGTTATTGTGCACGTAACCGGCTTGTGTCAATATGACACTGATCTCCTAGTTCCATAACCGGGTCGACTGAATTAAGCCATACAAGGCCTTGCAGAAGCACCAAACCTTATCACCAACCTCGAAGCCAGGTGGCTCAACCATGTAGATTTCCTCCTCTATGGTGACATGGAGGCACACATTGTTCACATCCATCTAGTGCAGCTCCCAGTCAGGGTAAGCAACAACCCAGGACAAAGTGAAAGCAGTGGTCACATGGCCAAAGGGTGCAAGGATGTCACTGAAATTCACATCCTCAACCTGTGAGACCCCCTAGCTGTCACCGGGCCTTGCAGCGATCTTCTGTGCCATCCGGCTTCAACCTGTTGCAAAAGACCCACTCAGCCTGTACAGTCTTCCGCCCATGCGGGAGGTCAGCAGGTTCATAGAAACCGTTCTCACACATGGATCTCAGCATCTCACAATCAGTACGCGACGTCTCTACCCTAATGACTTTGAATTCCGTAGATCTAGCAGTTGTGAATTGAGGAATGCTTAACTTCGTCGACCAGGTAATTGCTTTCTGTTTTCTTGAAATTCGTCGAAGCGCAAGGGGTGGTACCTCATATTCGGCGAGGGGTCCGGTGCAGTTTCTCCATTTTGGCAAAAAGCCTTGCACTGGTCTCACAAAAGCGTACGCGTGCGGTTGCCACACCCACAATCTGTCAGAATTTCTGACAGATCTTGCATGGCATATACATGTGGTCCTCTTGGAACACGTGTACGTGAGACGCATCAGGTTTGTGTCACTGGACATGCGGCGATGACTGCATGTCAAGTGCACGCAGCCATCCGACATTTCATATCACCGGTCGATGATTTGAATCGCCGGACCATGCAGCGAGACCCACCACTTCGAACAGATTATTTGTGAGGTCACGACCTGTGGTCCTAAGTGAAACACAAAGGCAAAAATGATTCCGGTTATGGAACATGTCTGGTGGCATTTTAATTAAGACGTTTCTGTCTCCCAATTATTGAACTGACTGGATCAATTCCTCTAAGCATCGAATTCTACGAGATTCGACTACCAAAAAAGGGTTAAAATCGAAAATCAAAATCTGAAGGTTGGCTGTGACATTGCAAGCGATCGAGAACTGTCGGGAGACCAACTCGTGACCGACAGGGCACGCTGGGTGCAGCTCTGTCAAGTTTTCCATAACACTCAGTCCAAGGGCCTTCCTGCAAGGCTAACCACTCTGAGCACTGCAACCAGCATGTCTGGGTGCCGAGTCAATTGTCTGTTGAGTCCTGGAGCCCAACGGTTGAAGACGGCCACAAGGCTCACGGGAGTAGCCCAAAGCTGAGTTTCTCACCACAGGCTACGGAGTAGGTGCCTTTGCCATAGGCGCAGGGGTTACATGCTTGCATGGGAGGGGAGAGGGTGCAAGAGGACCATAGACGGGTGCACGTTTGCACACCGGGGAAGCAGGTGTAGGTAGAGGAGTAGGTGTGACTAGGGATGCAGCCATAGGCATGAGATGAAGCATGCCTGTGCAAAATGGCACAGACACGGGAGCAGATGTGCCACAGTGGACTAACACTTGCATGGGAGTAGATGCGCCAGAGGGGACTGACACCGGTACGAGAATAGGCATACCCAAGGAAGTTGTGCTGTGCGGCTGGCATGACGTGTGGAGAAGCTATTCGAGCGTCTGATTGGTCCACTCCATTTGTCCATAGGTTTGAGGATGAAACAACGTTGATAGCTTGATCCGACTGCCATAATGCGTCATTAATTCCCACCACAAGCAGCTAGCAAAGCGGCCATCCCTGTTTTTATGATGATACGTGGCACGCCATGTAGTTGTATTTTCTGGTTCAAGAACAGCTGTGCATCCTCTTTTACAGTGACGGTGGTTGTCGTCAGAATCAAGTGTGACATCTTTTAAGATCTATCCACCACCACGAGAATGGTGTCGTAGCCCTCGGTGGTAGAGGGTAATCCTGTCACGAAGTTTACGGTGATGTCGAACCATGGCTTTTTTGGAATAGGGAGTGATTGGAGTAGACCTGGTGGCCTTGTGCAACAAGACTTTTATTGTTGACAGGTGTCGCATGATTTGCAGACGGCTGCCTTGTCGGTCCGCATCTTGTCCCACTAGTAATACTTTCCCAAATTCTTGAGTTTCTTGTCCTTGCCAAATTGTCAACTTGAACCGGTGTCGTTGCATTCCTCACATAGAATTCTCTTTAGCTCCTTGTTTGGTGGTACAAGGACCTGTCGAGTGAGTCTCCATGCCAGTAGGGGTCATCAAATAAAAACAAGGTTTTATCACACCCGCCAAACTCCTTGTAAGCCTTTGCATAAAGCCTCACAAAATATGGGTCTCGTTTGACGAGTAATGTGTTGATCTCTACCATCAGATCCGGTCACCAACCTACAGCATCCGCTTCATTTGTCTTTCCAGGTTGGTACTTGATGTTGTACTCAAAGTTAGGCTCAAGGAACTCCATGGAGTTTGTCGCCGGCTCAGATTTGGCTAAGGCAAAATGTTTCAGCGCGTGATGGTCAGTGTGGATGATGCATCGTCGGCATTGCAGGTAGCACCGCCATGTTTGGAATGTGTGCGCAACTGTGAGGATGTCATTTTTGTGCATTGTGTAGTTGAGTCTTGGTCCGTGCATTTTTTGCAAAATGCACGCGACCGGTTATTCTTCACCGACATTATCTTGGAGGAGAACAGCTCTGATTGCTTAATGGGATACGTCGATGGCCATGATGTACTCCAGTGTTGGATCTACCGATTGAAATATTGACACTGAGGTCAAATCATTTCTGAAATACTTGAAAAGGGTCAAGATACACAGTCTTTTTCTATGCCCTTAATTATACTCAGTGATGATGGGAGTGAGATTGGAGAGAGGTGTAAACAGTCGGGTGTGTCCTTCACAAATCAACGATAGTAGTTGCAGAAGACTAAAAATACTTGGAGGTCATGAACATTGGTCGGCGTCGTCCAATCGATGACTTTTTTCACCACTGCCGGGTCCATGGTGATCAATCCACTGCCAATCACGTGGTCTAGACTCCTGATGAAACAACAAAAGAAGTCGTGTTTTGAGAGTTCTTAGTAAAATCTCAAGATTCTTTTGAAGATGTACATTGTGCTCCTCCGGTGTACAGTTGTATACCACAATGTCATCAAGTTACACAATAACAACGCCGTCTACGTACAAGCAAAAAATGTTGTTCATCATGTCCATGAATAATCTAGGGGCATTTGTGAGTCCAAATGGTATGACCGTGAACTTGAAGTACTTGTACTTGGTGTGGAATGTTGTTTTCTCGACATCCTTATCAGATACGTGAATCTGATGATAGCCCATGCGCAGGTCAATTTTACTCAAAATTTAAGTCCCATGACGTTGATCAAAACGTTTGTCTGTCCGCGGAAGAGGGAAGCATTTCTTGCCAGTAGTCCATGTACACCCGCATATCTCTGGTTTTGTTTTCCCAAAATAGGTATATGTGCCATGTAGTGTGACATGGAGGGTCGGGTTAACCCTTGACCGAGCATCTTGTTCAGCACATTCTTGAGTTTGATCAGCTTGTAGTCGCTCATCCAATTGGTCCCTTTCACCGTCGGTCTGCTGCCTAGCTTTGTGTCTATCTGGTGGTCAATGTTTCATTGCCAAGGTAAGTCTCGGGGCAGCTCATTGGGAGAATCTCTTCAAACTCCTCAACAAGTGGCACAAACTCCTCACAAACAGCGACAAAAAAGATTCTGTCAAGGTCATTTTTACGGCCTCGGCTGCTACAACTTCTTTGGCTTCCCCTTTCTCCACATGGACTAGTCATGCTTGAGCTCCATGTCACAAACATCTTCTGGCCACGTGTAAAGATATCGGTTGTCATTTCGCGCCTACTACATCTTCCTTTGTTGCTTCTACCTCGTCCCCTTCCCTTAAACGCTGGTGCATTGTGGGTTGCTCAACCAAAGGCACATGTTGTTTCCTACCATTAATGCTGACATAAACTGATCCATTGCTCCAGTCCACGAAATGTGGTGGTATTGGAAATCTTGTCCAAGGATGATTTTGTGGTTGCTCATTGGGCAAGTCCTCCAAACCATTATGTTATACATATCTCCGATTCTCAGTTGAAAGGTCCGTGCGGTTGGCAGCGTTTTGGCAGCAGTCAAAAACATTCTGGAAGTAATTTGGTAGTCTGAGACAAAGTGTGACAGCTTCAAAGTGCATGAAAGTCACTTGTTGTCTCCCGCATGGGCGCGATAGGCCGTGTGGTTGCTCTAGAAATCTAGGGGAAATTGTATAGGTGGGATGTGTGTTGGCTTTGAAGTCTGGTCCAAGAATCTCTCTCTCGTTTAGCCTCAAAAAATTTTGGAGTACTCCATGCCATCATCTCTTTGATTTCCACAAAGTTGTGGCAGCGCTTTCGTCCAATGCGTGCCTCTAGCTCTGATACCAGCTGTGAGAGTGTGTGCTCTCTAGAGATAAGGCCCTAGTATGTGGAGAGTACAGTCATAGTGGAATGATAGACTTGGAGATGTCTGGAAGCCAGAGATGGAAAATACAGGTTATCACAGGTTAATTGTAATGAGCACAATACATGGTATTTATACTGTTTAGCTGGCTAGTCCTAGATCTAGCCTACTGGTCATCTAGCTTACTACAACAAGCTACTTGCACCTTAACCCAGTGTCCTTCTTGCACTTTTCCCCAGTGTCCTACATGTACCTAATGAATAGCGCGAGAAGTCTGTGTCTGTCAATCAATCTAGATCAATGTCCGTCTTCATGCATGTGGTCACGTGTGATGTACTTGCGTATCTTCGATAAACGTTCTCTCTATACCTCGTGGCAGTAGGTACGGTCGCCCTGTTGTATACTGCATCGGTGGTACTACGACCGTCGTATGGTCAGAGTTACCGTAACTGTTCCAGCGGTTGACCGTGCAAGCTGTCGGGGCAATCCACCAAGAGGGACCCCTTGATGAAAAGTGTACTGCAAATGCTATGCACTAAGAGGGAGAAGTTACCCTTGCGTGGTGTGTTTGGAACGTCGCGCGAACTGCGAATGAAGCAACCCCTTGCTTTCTCGCTCACTCGCACGCCCCTCCTCCTCCTTGCATCCACGGTCAAGCGGAGGTGAGCTTTGTGAGCTTGATTTTTGGAAAGCAGAAAAACGCTCGAATGTCCCCGAACGTTAGTCGAGGTCCCAAGTATGCCAGAAAAAAGACGAGACCTCGTCACAGTAGATCTCTGATTCACAGTCGGCGAGGTTCATGATGTTGACAAACTTGTAGTCATCCGTTGACGCTTTTTCCTTCAAACACCCCTGGTTTGGTTTGCAAACCAAGCTTTTGAACTATATCATAAAACCACGAGAAGCTCATTTTTCCAGTAGTGTCAATACCATTGAGCGATTTTTACAACCCTTGGGTTGTGATCCTAGCAGTATTGCTGGTTGGTCATCCTCGTATCCCTCGTCAAACTTTGCAATCTCAAGAACCCTCATCTAGGCGATGTGAGCCACTCCGATGGACAATCTGTCCGCATAGATTTTTCGAGAGCCTTGCCGTCTACTCTTGCCCTTTGCCATTTACCGACTCCTCATTATTTTCTTTGTGACTTCCCAACCCTTTCTGGCCTATTGCTGTCATTTTCGATAGTCGCATGTATCCAGGCTTTGCGCAATTCAATCAAAATCGTTGATCGCGTTGATCAATGACATTGATCTCCACCGGGGACCTATTCATCCCTGACTACCAGTTTTCTCCACCATGATAAGTATTGTGGCCTTAGGGTCACCAGTTGTTGGAATCCTGCATCCGAGCATTGTAATCAGCGTTGTCGATGTTATTGACTACTGCCAGCATTTGCGGAAGGTCGTCTTTGATGCCGGAAATGGTGATTGCTTAGTAAATATCTTGCTTGAGGTCATTGTTGCTATAGAACTAGAGTTCATCAGGGAAAAGATCACTAAATGTGAAGATTTTGTGAAATCATCGTGTCTACTCTTCCATGTCAAACTGCTGACGTATGCGTTGAAGCCTGTACTGTGCGCCAAAAATCTTGTTTATCTTTCCAAAGCGGGCAAGCGTAGCATGCAAAAATTTGTTCTACGGTTCTTGAGATCACAAAACTCAACAAGGGATATGAGGACGACCAACCGGCGATACTGCTACGAGTGCAACCGAAGGGTTGTAGAAGTCACATAACGGTACCGGCACTACTGGACGAGGGAACTTCTCATAGTTTCACCAGGAATGACATGGTTTGGAAGCTGGGTTTTGTAGACCAAACCAAGATTTTTTTAAGGAAAACCTGTCGACGAACGACTACAGATCCGTCGACTTCGCGAACCACTCAAAATGCAAATCAAATATCTACACGACCTAACGGTATGAAGAACTTGCCCAATGAGGGAACACGAAATCATCCTCAGACAATTTTTTTTGTAGCAACACAATCCGCATGTTGACTAGAGCAGCAGAGCAGTGTATGTCAACATTAATTGGAGAAAAATGATAGCTGCCTCTAGTCGAGTAATCCATGACACAATGGCGGTTACAAGAAGCAGTAGAGGTGGAAGCAACATAGGAAGTTGCGGCAGCCACAAAATGCCAACCCATATCTCTAGACGTGGCCAAGCAATAGATGAAGCATGGAGCCCAAGCATTGCTGGTCAATGTGGAAGCAGGGGAAGATTCAGAAATCACAGCAATCAAGGCGACATCAACGACCTCAACACCAAAAAAATTGCAGCCGTACCAAAATTGTTCGTGGAGCTCATCAAGGAGTTTGAGGGGTTTTTCCCGACAAACTACCCTGAGAGTTACCATCGTAATGCGACATCAACCATGAGATAGACCTGTAGCCAGGCAGCCGACCAACGGTGAAGGAGAGCTATCGCATGAGCGATCATGAGCTGTCCGAACTCAAGAAGCAAGTGGACGAGATGCTTGGTCAAGGGTTTATGAGACCCTCTACATCACAGTACATAACACCAGTTGTTTTTTTGAAAAGAAAACCATAGAGATGCAGATGTGCATGGACAACTGAGCGTTGAGCAAAATTTTCATCAAGAACCACTACCCCTTCCCGCGAGCAGGTGAACTTTTCCATCAACTCTGAGGGGCCCGGATTTTTAGCAAGATCGAGCTACGTAGCGGCTATCATGAGATCCCTGTATCTGATAAGGGCGTTGAGAAGACACCAATTGCACTAGATAGAGACACTTTGTGTTGAAGGTCCTTCCGTTTGGACTCAAAAACGCCCCTGCGACATTCATGGCGGCAATGAACAGCATTTTGTGCCCATACCTTGATAACTTTGTCATTTTGTGTCTCGACAACACTGCGGTACATAGCTGCACCCCGGAGGAGCACAATGGACATCTCCAAAAATTTCTTGAAGTCTTTCAAAGAGAGAAATGTTTCAGAAAACTCTCTATATACGACTTCGGTCGATCTAGTTTTTGGGCCACATCATCGGTGGCGGATGGATGACCATGGATCAACAAGAGGTGGAGGAAGTCTCTGATTGGCCGACGCCCACAAACTTTTGGGACATCAAGGTATTTCTGGGTTTCTGCAACCACTACCGTCGATTCGTAAGGACTACGTCCGAGTGTCAGCGCCTCTCTCGAACTCACTTGGAAAACCACCGAGTAGAATTGGGGGGATAACGAATAAGAAGTGTTTAACTCTTCAAGAAACGCTCTGACCTTGGCGCCAGCCCTACAATTGGCGGATCCAACGGTGGACTACATCATGGCCATCGATCCGCTCGATCAAGTTCTCACAGCTGTTCTCTTCCAAGAAAACGGCGATGGAGAACAACCGGTCGCGTACATGTTGAGAAAACTACGAGGGCCGGAACTGAACTACGCGATGCACAAGAAGGAGATTCTCACTGTCGTGCACGCATGGCGTTGCTACTTGGAGTACCGACGATGTATCATGTGCACTGACCATCATGCCATGAAACACTTCAAGACCCAGCCAAATCTAAGTCGTCGAAAAACTCGATGGATGGGGTTCCTCGAATCCAAATTCAACTACGACATCGAGTACAGGCCTGGAAAAACAAATGCGGCGGATGCTCTAAGTCAGTGAACAGAGGTAATGGTTGAGATCAGCATATTTCTCGTAGAGCGAGACCCCTACCTCACGAAGTTGTTCACGAAGGGTTGAGAGGGGTTTTGCGGGTACGACAAACCAAGTTTTGGTTCGACAACCCCTTATGGAGATGGCAATTCATTCGCCAGGTCGACGTTCCTCCAAACGAGGAATTGCGGTGGATGTTATTGGAGGAGTGCCACGATACCGATCCGGGTGGACACTTCGGCGATGACAAGACGCTTAAAAACTGGCATCGTAGTTTGGGTGGGTCAAGATGCAGACCGACGTGGAAGCCTTCTATAAATCGTGCGACACCTGTCAGAGACAAAATCTCGTCGAACACGACCACCTGGTGTACTTCAACCCCTACCCGTTCTGACAAAACTGTGGGCGGACATCAGCATGGATTTGATGACGGGAATACCCGCCAACCCCGAGGGATATGAATCCATCCTTGTCATGGTGGGCATGTTTTCCGAAATTTTGCACTTCGTCTCAACAACGACCACTGTCACCACAGAAGGGAGAGCGTAGCTGTCTCTAAAGGACATCGTGCGGCTGCACAGAGTGCAACGTACCATCATCAACAACAGAGACGGCGGCTTCACTAGCGAGTTTTGATGCAAACTGATGATGCTTTATGGTAGTCGGATCCAGCTATTAATGATGTTCCATCCTCAGACTGACGGGCAAACCGAGCGAGCCAATTAGACGCTCGAGCAACTCCTCTGAACAAATGGAAACTGCACTTGAGTCCAGGTTGGGGCAGTGGCAGTGTTGATGCAGCGTGCGGGCTTCCACGCAAGTTGCTTAGTCTGCTGCCCCCTCTGTCTGCTGCTCTAGAGTCTAAGTCTGAGTGCTATGGATTTGTTACTCAGAAACACATGCTCCAATGTTAGCGTGAGAAAGCAGCTAAAAATTGGAAGTAACTGATTAGGAGTGAAGAATGAGCAATAATGGGAGACCCCTCCAAGTTCTAGCTCCCCCCCACTAGTGTAGAACTTGTTACTCAGATAACCAGCCAATTAGAAACCAGTCCTAGACCTATTTTCTGGCAGGCAGGGTTTTCTCGGTGAGCCCTGCCAGACGCCCAACAGCCCAAAACCCGTGCGTCGTCCGTTTTGCCTGAAAACTGGACCATACCATAACACCGTCGCTACGAATGCAGTCGTGCGGTCAGAATCAGGTAGAAAGATAAAAGCAAAGAGTTATGGCTGCCCAAACCTAGGTAGTGCCTACGACGGTCCATGATGCCAAACAGTGCCTTGCAACAAGAGATATGCACCCTAGGCAGAGCATGATGCTGCAGACGCAATGACACAGTCAGAATTAGCATTGGGTTCATGCAGACAGCATCTACGGTGGCAGTGACCGCCGGCAGGCCGACCGCCGAGGAGGCCTGTCAATGGAGCTGCACACGTCGCCGGAGGGAGGAGGCTCCAGGGAATTGCAAGTAGGCCTCAGCGTGCGTCGCCTCCATCAGACGACACTCCAGTAGCGTCGAGTCTCGCCGTCAGTCATCTGCACGTCGTACACAAGTCGGGAGGACACAACAGAGCACAATGAGAGATGCGCAAAAACCAACACTCCCCCATGACTCACAAGCGTAGTGCACATGTGCAGGCAGAGACACAATCAACCAAACTCCCCCAGGGCACACAGAGACGCAGGCAAGGACAAAGAGAGCCACTCATGGACACACGCCAACTGAACGCACAGCCTTCTTGAACGAGCCGCGTTTCAGTGGCTTGGTCAAGAAGTCAGCCATCTGCTGTGCTTTCTCAACCCATATGATGCCGATGATGCCATCATGCAACAACGAATGCACATAGTGATACTCAACGTTGATGTGCTTTGTGCGTATGTGATGCACGCCGTCATTGTCCGCGATGGCCATGGCACTCTCATTGTCACAATACAACGTGAGGGATGCAATGGACTGACGCAACTCGGACAACAAACGATACAACCACACACTCTCACACGCGCCTCAGCCAAGGGCCACATACTCAGCCTCAGCAGTGCTGCGTGCAATGCACTCCAGCTTGCCACTGCGCCAGGACACAGCCGTGCAGCTGATAAGAAGGATCCAGCCTGTGCGACTCTTACTGTTTGGACTGCCGGCCTAGCCACTGTCGGTGAAGCCCACCGTGACAACAAACGGCTGGCGGCAGAATATGAGACCTCGGCAGGGGGTCAAGACGATCTAGTACTCGGATTGCGGCCTCCAAGTGGAGGTGACGCGGATCCTGAGAAAACTGAGCTAGGAGGTTGACGGCCATCTCATGCAGCTCCCGCCCATGTTGGACAACCATACTGAAGAGCGATCGTCTCGTGGAGAATCGGCCAACTGGGGCAAAGATCTGGTCGTAATCGACCCCAGGGACCTGAGCAAACCCCTTGGCTGTGAGGTGGGCCTTGTACTTGTCCAGGGACCCGTCGGCCTTCCGTTTGCGCCGAAAGACCCACTTGGCACCAATGGCCTTCCGACCTAGAGGGAGGTCGACAAGGTCATACACGTGGTGCTGCCGAATAGCAGCGAGCTTGTCAACGGAGGCAGCATCCCAGTGTGCGGCCTCAGGAGAGGCTCAAGCCACACGCAAGGTGGCTGGGTCCTCCGGGCGTGCTATGGAGCAAACTGAGAGAGCGTGTGGATCTCGAGCTCCTGGTGGGATGCGTGCGAATGCAGCCATAACAGCATGCCGATGCTCGTGATGGAGCATGTCGTAGTCCAGTACAGGGCCAGGGTCAAGGTCTACGATGATAGTCAAAGTTGTCAGGCCGAGGGCCTTGGTGTCAGGGTCCCCAACCACGACCGTAGGAGTGGAAGAGACACGTGGAGGGACAGGGGGCAGAGACGCCACATGGCGAGGTGCTGCAGTCTGCACGCCAACCGACGGCCTAGGTCGCAGGCTGCTGCCTGGGCCACGCGTGTAGTGTGGTAGGGCACGAGATGGCACCGAGTCTGACGAGCCGGCGGAGGCGGACGAGGCTACTGGGCCGGAGGGACAAGTGGACGCGACTGGGGCCGCCGGCCCGGAGGGGCCAAAGAGCACGACTGGGACGGCATGCCCGGAGGGGCCAGCAGACGCGATTGGGGCCGCCGGCCCGGATGGGCCAGCGAACATGACTGGGGCAGCAGGCCCAGAGGGGCCAACGGATGCGACTGGGGCCGCCAGCCCGGAGGGGCCAGCGGGCACAACTGGGGCGGCTAGCCGGGAAGGACCAGTGGATGTGATTGGGGCTGCCGGCCCGGAGGGGCCAGCGGGTACGACTGGGGTTGCCGGCCCAAAGGGGCCAGTGGGTGCATCTGGGACTGTCAGCTCGGAGGGGCCAGCGGGTGCATCTCGGACCGCCGGCCCGGAGGGGCTAGCGGGCGCGTCTGGGGTTGCCGGCCCTGAGGGTCCAGCGGGCGCATCTGGGACCGTCAGCCCGGAGGGGCTAGCGTGCATGACAGGGGCTGCTGGCTCGGAGGGACTAAGTGATGTGCCACCCAGAATCGGCAGGTCGAAGGAGGGACTCACTACTCCCCCACGCGACGGGAGGGATACTGACAAGTTGGAACGAACAAGATCGCGTGGAAACAGCTCCTCAAAGAAGAGGGCATTGTGGGACTCGACGATGTAGTGTCGGGAGGGATCCCAGAAGCGCCAAGCCTTGGACTGACGAGAGACACTGAGAAAGGTGCAAGGACGCCTGCGGGGGGCAAGCTTGCCGTCCTGCTACGGAGTGGGCAACCACACAATGGCCACGCAATCCCACATGCGAGCAGGGCGGAGGTCGGCTCGCTGATCACACCAGTGCTGGTATGGCGTGGACTGGCCGGGAATGGGTCCGTGAGGAATCCGGTTCCAGACCCATGTCATGGACGCCATGGCTTCAAAGTAGAAGCCATCGGAGAGGCTAGACTCAACGTGCATAGTGCGGACGGCATCGGCCATGGAACGGTTCCACCTCTCAGAGACGCCATTCTGGGTGGGCGTGTAAGGGCGCGGACGTCTCGTGGTGGATACCGCGGGAGGCAAGAAACGTCATGGTATTGCCCATGTACTCACCACCGCGATCGGAGCGAAAGCCACGAAGAGATCGACCATACTCGCGCTCCACAAGCACAAGCCAGGCCTGGATGGCACGGGCAACATAGCTCTGTTGTCGAAGAGAAAAGGCCCAGCGGTAGCGAGAGTAGTCATCAGTGAGGGTGAGGACATAACGGCCATGCCCTCTGACGGACTCAGTAGGGAGAGGACCCATGACGTCGGAATGGACCAGGTCAAAGGCAGATGCACAGGAGGACAAAGGGTATGTGGACCGGTGCATCTTGCCCGGAGCGCAATCAACACACTCCTTGGGGAACGGCGAAGGGAAAGTCCCAGGTTCAAGGCCCTTGGCCTGCTGGGTGCGGAGCATACTGTCGACGACAGCAGAGTGGACATGGCAAAGGCAGCGGTGCAAGAGACGGGTGTACTGCAAAGAAAGCGTGCTGGTGACAAGCACATCCCCTGCGGTGGCCGACGAGGAGGCGACAGAGGGAGAGGAAGACATACGAGGCAAGTGCCACAGGCTGCCACTGGCGGTGGCGTGGAGAACGACAAGACCGGACGGACGTAACGACACAGTGCCAATACCACACGAGTGCACAACGTCCATGCTCATGCAATCAAGAACAGTAACAGACAAGAGGTTGAGCTCAAGACTGGGGACCAAAAGAACATCGGTCAGGAAGACATCACCCGCAGGATCACGAAAACGAACGACACCAACGCCGCGGACAGGTAACACCTGGCCAGAGCCTGTCCGGACCCCGGAGACATTGCCAACAAGACCAAGCATACTGAAGGCCTCGCGAGAGGCCGTCATGTGATGTGTGGCCTCGGAGTTGATGATCCAGGTCTCAGCTGGGTCCTGGACTGGAGTCGCCAGATCGCTAACAGTCACATGGCAGCAAGAAGGGATGCAGCCACGGTGGAAGGGAGTGCGAACCGAGACTGCCAATCATCAAGCCATGTGACGTCGTCACGGAGGGGAATAGGGGAGACCATGGGAGACGGCGAGACAAACGAGGACGTATGTCACGACCGCAACTCAGTCTCAGTCATGCAAGGCGAGGGGGTCAAGCAAGAGGTGACGCAACTCGCACTTCCCTGGGGGGGGGCGAGCAGGTTGAGCTGGAGCACAATGAACTGCTCCAACTGTTTCTCACGCGTGGATGGCCCGGGAGTGTAGACGGAGTGCGGAGTGATGGCGCTGGAGCCCAGATAGAAGGAAGACTATCCCAGTGAAGGGAACGGCGGCGTCGATGACTGCGGATGATGCTGCTGAGGGGCTGGCATCTGCGGGACCGGGATCATAGTCGGAGGAGTGGAGCTGCTCGACACGGTCAAGGCGTCCGAGGTGGCGACAGTGACGGTGGTGGAGGCAAGACCGCGCTCTCGCTGGAAAAGCATGGTGGCGATGACGCAAGCCTCGTCCGTCGATAGCGGGCACGTGTAACACCCGTGCCCTGGCTGGCCACAGTTGTGGCAGACCGAGCCACTGCCACTGGACCCAGTTGACTGCTACTACTGCTGTTGCTACTGGCCCTTGCCCTTCTTGCCCCAACGCTTCTTCTTTCTCGGCAACGAGGAGCTGGTGGAAGTCGCTGTTATGGGGGAGGCGACGGCCAAGGAGGCCACGGCATGTGAGGCAAGGGCCTCTATGCACTGGAGGCGGGACTGCATATGAGCTTCCTCAATCGTGAGGAAGAGCTCGTATGTCCTGGGCATGAGGGTGCCCTGGGCCGCCATGGTGGAGAGGACCTCCTAGGAGTAGTGGACGAAGACGTCCGCGTACGCACTGGTGGCATCATGCTTGATGGTGAGGAGCGTGGCGAGAGGGGGTGGAGTAGAGGTGCCGAGGCGACAGAGGATGTCCTCAGCCCGCTGCCGGTAGGCGGTGACTGTCTCGGTCTCCCCCATGTGCAGGGAGTTGAACTCGCGTAGGAGACGGCTAGTCTCAGCCTCGCTGGATAGACGATGGGGACGAGTGAGGACATGCCATGCGGCAGCAGGGTCTGGTGTCTCGCCAGAGGTGAAGTCACCAACGAAGGGCTCTAGGGCTAGGCGGGACGCTGGAGGAGCGGCAAGGACGAGAGCCCGTGCGGTGCGACGAGCGTCATACAGCTGGTCAGCCTGGGTGGAGTCGTACGGAAGGGTTTAGTATGCCCACAAGCCCTCACCCTACGCCCAAATGCGGAAGCTGAGCTCCCAGCTCCAGAACTGCTCGCTAGCTTGGAGCAGCGCGGGCGGCGTCTCAAAGTCCTTGTGCCTACGGCCAGCGTCCAAAGTGGGGCCAAGAAATGAGGTCACAGTTTGCCGCTGGCGCTGGGTCTGCAACTGCGCAAGGTAATGCGTAGCAGCAGACACAGTAGGACTTGTGTACCCAGGAGGGATGAAAGGCGGCGAGCCACTGGTGTGAGTCTGAGAGGCCGATAGCTGCAGTGCTGTAAGTTGCTGCGTCAGAGCGGCAAGCTGTTGTTGGATGGTGGCTAGGGGGTCGGAGGCGTCGGCGACGGAGCCTATGGACTGCTGCTGCTGTCGGTGCTACCGGCGCTACTGTTGCTACTGCTGCTGCTGCTATTGTTGGAGCTGCTGTAGTTGTTGCAAGAAAAAGGGGGGGTACTCCCCCCGAGGGTCCCCCCAAAGGAGGAGGACCCCTCCCTAATGGAGCTTTTAGCCATGGTGTTGGCGCCCCTTTCTCTGTTTTTCTTTCCTTTTTTTGCGTGCTACTGATGTCAGCACTGACATCAGCGTAGGACGGCTGACGTCATCAACTGCTACTTGCATTATCTGCTGTTGCTGTTACTATGGAGTTTCTCTCCCCCCCTTCTCTTTGTATTTTTTGTGTCTTGATGACATCAACAGTGACGTTAGTAATGACATCAGCGGAAGGCTGTTGATGTCAGCAACAGTCGTTGCTGGAGCCACTGCAGTGCAGTTGCACTCATTGCTGCTACTGTTATTGCTACTGCTCATCTGTTGTTGCAGCAACTACTACGACTGATGTTGCTGTTGCTGCGGTTGTTATTGCAGTTGCAGCAGCTATAGCTGTTGCAGATGATGCTACTGCTGCTGATTCTGCTGCTACTACTATTGATACTCCTGCTGTTATTGCTTTTGATCCTGCTAAGCAGCTGCATGCTGCTGCAGCTACTATGGCCGTTGCAGTTGTTGTGCCGGTGGCGGCAGCCACAGCAATGCTGTTGGCGGGGTGGGGGAATTTTTTCTCCTTCGTTTTCTTCTTTTCCTTTTGCTCTTCACAGCGAGCTCACTGCTTGCTGCGAGCTGCGAGCCACGGGCAGCGAGCTCGCTACTTGTTGCTACCTGCTCGCTGCTCACTATGAGCAGCGAGCTTACTGTCAGTAGCTCGCTGCTTGCTGCGAGCAGCGGGCTGCGGGCAGCTGTAGTTGCTGCTGCAGCTGCTCGCTGTTGCTGTTGCTTGCTATTGCTTCTGCTGCTTGCTTCTGCTACTGCTGCTACTGCTGCCGCTACTGCTCGCTGCTATTACTACTGGCTGCTGCTGCTGGCTGCTGCTGCTACGAGCTACTGCAAGCCGTTGCTGCTACCAACTGCTGTTGCACACCGTTGCTGCTTGCTGCTGCTGCCACTGCTTGCTGCTGCTGCAAGTTGCTGCAGCTGTTGCGGGCTGCTACAGCTAGCCACTCCATCTGGAGGATGTCGCCACGTGCGTCGGCACCAGTAAGTGCCTAATGTGGCCTAACGCTCACCTCCTCGCGTCCAACGTGGGGGTAAGTACTGCCGGAAGAAATCTGGTAGCATTTCCCCTGGGCCAGTGGCTGTGGGAAAAAATTTCACGCCGCCACTAGGCAAGTCAATGCTGACAGAAAACTCCGACAGCATTTTCCCTACACTGGCGCGTATGGGGGGTCCGCGGGCATAGTGAGGCACCCGTACGCCAGTCGTCTGCTGCTGTTGTTGCGCTCTGGCTCCGATACCAAAATGGAAACTACACTAGAGCGCAGGTTGGGGCAGTGGCGGTGTTAATGCAGCGTGCGAGATTCCATGCAAGTTGCTCAGTCTGCTACCCCCTCAGTCTGCTGCTCTAGAGTCTAAGTCTAAGTGCTCTGGATTTGTTACGCAGAAATGTGTATGCCAGTGTTAGTGTCAGAAAGCAGCTGAAAACTGGAAGTAATTGATTAGGAGTTAAGAATGAGCAACAATGGGAGACCCCTCCAAGTTCTAGCCCCCCATCCACTAGTGTAGAACTTGTTACTCAGCTAACCAGCCAATCAGAAAATAGTCTTGGACCTGTATTCTAGCAGGCAGGGTTTTCCCGATGAGCCCTACCAGACGCCCGACAGCCCAAAACCCGGGCGTCGTACGATTTGCCTGAAAACAGGACCATACTATAGTATTGATGCTGCGAACACAGTCGTGCGGTCAGAATCAGCTAGAAATAGAGTAGCAAAGAGTTATGGCTGCCCGAACCCAGGCAGTGCCTATGACGGTCCACGATGCCAAACAGTGCCATGCAGCAAGAGACATGGACCCTAGGCAGAGCATGATGGTGCAGGCGCAATGGCACAGTCAGAATTAGCGTTGGGTTCATGCAGACAGCATCTCCGGTGGCAGTGACCGCCGGCGGCCCGACCGGCAAGGAGGCGTGCTGATGGAGTTGAGCACGTCGCCGGAGGGAGGAGGCTCTATCAAACTGCGACTAGGCCTCAGCGTGCATGGGCTTCACCGGACGACACTCCAACAGAGTTGAGTCTTGCCGCCAGTCATCTGCACGCTGATGTACATAAGCCCGGAGGACACAACAGAGCACAATGCGAGATGCGCAAAAACGAACATGAACTTTATGCGAACCTCACGCATTGATTGGGTGGCAAAACTGCGAACCGTTGAACGCGTATACAACTTCGCCACTTCCGTCGCAATTGTATAATGTTGGTTTTTGCGCATCTCTCATTTGTACTCTGTTGTGTCCTCCCGGCTTGTGTACATCGGCGTGCAGATGACTGACGGCGAGACTCGACGCTGCTGGAGTGTCGCGCAGTGGAGTCGACGTGCGCTGAGGCCCACGCACCGTTCGTTGAAGCCTCCTCCCTATGGTGATGGGCTCAGCTCCATCGGCAGGCCTCCGCGGTGGTCAAGCCGCAAACGGTCACTGCCACTGCAGATGTTGTTTCCATGCACTCAGCTCTGTTTCTGGTTGTGGCATTGCGTCCGCATCGTCATGCTATGCCGAGGGTCCGTGTCTCCTGCTGTGTGGCTCTGCTAAGCGTCACTGACTGTCGTAGGCACTGCCGGGGTTTCGGCAGCCATAACTACTCGCTGCTATTTTTCTAGCTGATTCTGACCGCACGACTGCGTTCGCAGCGCCGGTATCATGGTATGGTCCAGTTTTCAGGCAAAACGGACGACGCCCGGGTCTTGGGCTGTCGGGCGTCTGGCAAGGCTCACCGAGAAAACCCTGCCTGCCAGAAAATAGGTCTAGGATTTTTTTCTGATTGGCTGGTTAGCTGAGTAAAAGGTTCTACACTAGTGGGGGGGAGCTAGAACTTGGAGGGGTCTCCCATTGTTGCTCATTCTTCATTCCTAACCAGTTACTTTCAGCTTTCAGCTGCTTTCTGGCGCAAACTCTGGCACGCACGTTTCTGAGCAACAAACCCAGAGCTTCCAGACTTAGACGCTAGAGCAGCAGACTGAGGGGGCAGCTGACTTGAGCAACGAGCGTGGAAGCCCGCACGCTGCATCAACAATGCTGCTGCCCCAACCTGCCGCCTAGGTTTTCCAGCTTGGTATCAGAGCCAGAGCGTAGCAGCAGCAGCAGAAGACTGGCGAACAGGTGTGAGACAACGCCGGCGGACCCCCATACGCACCGGTGCAGGGGAAATGCTGCCGGATTTCTTCCGGCAGCATTGACCCGCCTGGTGGCGGTGTCAGATTTTTTCCCACGGCCACTGGGCTAGGGGAAATGCTGCCGAAGATTTTTCGGCAGCACTGATCCCCACGCGTGACGCGAGGAGGTGAGCGGCAGGAGGCGTCCGACATCTGCGGGCGACAACGTACGCTGCAACGTCACCCAGGTGTAGTGACTAGCACCAGCACGCAGCAGCAGCAACCTACAGCAGTGGCAGCCGCAGGCAACGGCAAAGAGCAATGGCAGCAGCAGCGAGCAGCAGCTATGTGCAGTACCAGCAGCAGGCAGAAGCAGCAGCTCGCAGCAGCCCACAGCAGTAGCTCGTAGCAGCAGCAGTAGCAGTAGCATGCAGTAGTAGCCCATAGCAGCAGCCCGCGGCGGCAGCGAGCAGCAGCCGCAGCACGCGGTAGCTGCAGCAACGTGCAATAGCAGCAGCGGGCTGCAGCAGCCGCAGCAGCGAGTTGTAGTAGCAGCAGCAGCGAGCAGCTGCTGGCAGCAGCCAGCCGCGGCTGCTGCTGCTCGTAGCTCGCAGCAAGCGAGAAGCGAGCAGCAGCCCGCTCTTGCCAACGAGCAGCAGCTCACTGCTGCCAGCGCGCAGCAGCCCGCTGCTTGCAACAGACAGCAGGCCGCTACCTGTTGTGACAGAAAAAAAACAAAAAAAAAACGATGAGAAGGAGAAAAAAAAAATCCCCCACCCTACAGAGCAGCAGCTGCAGCACGTAGCAGCTGCAGCAGCGTGCAGCAGCAGCAACGAGCCGCAACAGCCACAGCAGCCGCATCAGCTCGCAGCAGCAGCAGCTGCAGCTGCAGCTGCAGCCGCAGCAACAGCAGCAGCAGCAGCAGTCGCAGTCGCAACAACAGCAGCAGCAGCTGGAGCCACAGTAGCAACACCAATAGTAGAAGCAGCGACAGCAGCACGTGCATCAGTAGCAGCAGCAGCCGCGGCAACAGCAGCACCAACAACTACAGCAGCAGCAGCAACAGCTACAGCGGCTATAGCAGCAGCAGGAGCAGCAACAGCGGCGGCCCCAACAACCACCACTGCTGACGTTAGCACCCCTTTGCTGACGTCACTGCTGACGTCATAAACAAAAATAAAACAAAAAGAGGGGGAGAAAGGGAAGGGGGAAGACAACCAAAGGGGTGGGTAGAATTCCCACCGCCCCAAGCCAATGCTGATATCAGCAACACAAAGATGGAAAAAAAAAACACAAGGGACACCATGGCTGGTAGCCCAGGTGAGGAGGGGTCCTCCTCTGTTGGGGGGACCCCTACCCCTCCTTTCTTGTAGCGACTGCAGCAACAGCATTAGCAGAAGCAGCAATAGCAGCACAGCAGCAGCAGCAGCAGGAACAGGAGCAGCAGCAACAACAGTAGTAGCAACAGCAGCAGCAGCAATAGCAATAGCAGCAGCCCACTGGTGTCGTTGGCGGCAACCCTAATCCCCTCGTCGCTCTTCAGCAACAGCCCTCCGCCTTGACACAACAGCTTGCAGTACTACAGCCAGTAGCCTCCCAGACTGCCACGAGTGCGCCGCCGCCGTTCATCCCTCCAGGGCACGCCAGCCTAGCTGTGTCTGCTGCCACGTACTACCTGGCACAACAACAGACTCAGCGCCAGCGGGAGACATTGACCTCTGTCCTTGGCCCCACTCTGGGTGCCGGCTGCAGGCAGAAGGACTTTGAGACGCCTCCGTCGCCACTTCAGGCCGGCGAGCAGTTCCGGAGCTGGGAGCTCAGCTTCCGGATCTGGACGCAAGGTGAGGGCCCGTGGGCATACTACACCCTCCCTTATGACTCCACCTAGGCCGACCAGCTGTATGACGCTGGTCACGCCGTCCGTGCCCTCGTCCCAGCTGCCCCTCCAGCTTCCCGCCTGGCCTTGGAGCCTATCCTCGGCGACTTCACCTCTGGCGACATCCCAGACCCTACAGCCGCATGGCACGTCCTCACCAAGCCCCATCGCCTGTCCAGCGACGCTGAGATCAGCCGTCTGCTCTGGGAGTTCAACTCCCTGCACATGGAGGAGACCGAGACGGTCGCTGCCTACTGGCAGCGGGCGGAGGACATCCTTCGTCGTCTCGGCAAATCTGCTCCAATTCTTCTGTTCGCGCTCCTCACCATCAAGCGTGGCGCGACCAGCGCATACGCAGACATCTTCGTGCACTACCCCCAGGACGTCCTCTCCACCATGGTGGCCTAGGGCACCCTTATGCCCTGGGCATACGAGCTCATCCTCCGCATTGAGGAAGCTCGCTAGGAGTCCGAGCTCCATCGCACGGCGGCTCTTGCATCCCCTGACGTCGCCTCCCCTGCCGTCGCCTCCGTGGCCGTCGCCTCCCCCGCCGTAGCTACCTCATCGTCTTTGGAGAAGAAGTAGAAGAGACAAAACAAAAGAGGCAAGGGTCCGCCGCAACAGCAGCAGCACCAGCCGTCGACCGGGTCCAGCGGTGCTGGCTTGGTCTACCACAACTGTGGCCAGCACGGGCACGGGTGGTACACGTGCCCTCTCCCGACGGACGAGGCGCGCGTCATCGCCACCATGCGTTGCCAGTGTGAGCGCCGTCTCACCTCTGCCGCCATCGCTGCTGCTAGCCCTGACACCTGGACCTCGCCCAACAACTCCGCCCCTTCGACAGCCCCGCCAGTCCCGTAGACACCCGCGCCGCAGTAGTACTACCCAGAGCCGCCGGCGCCTCCGTTCTCGTCGTCGGCACTGTCCCTCCCTTACCCGAGCTCCGGTGCCGTCACTCCGCACTCGGTCTACACTCCCCGGCTGTCCTCCCGTGAGCATCAGCTGGAGCAGTTTATCGCGGTCCAGCTCGGCCTGACGCGCCCTCCTCCCCAGGGAAGTGCGAGTTGCATCACCTCCTCCTCTCATGCCCCGCCTTGCATGATTGAGACTGATCTGCGGTCATGTCCCGTTTCCTCGTCTGTGGCATCGTCTATCGTGGTCTCCTCTACTCCCTCCTGTGACGACGTTGCATGGCTTGACCATTGGCAGTCTCGGTTCGCGCCTCCTTCCACCACGTCCGCGTCCCTTGCTTGCTGCCATGTGACCGTTAGCGATCTGGCGACCCCAGTCCAGGACCCCGCTGAGACCTAGATCATCGACTCCAGGGCCATGCATCACATGACGGCCTCTCGTGAGGCCTTTAGTATGCTCGGTCCTGTAGGCAATGTCTCCGGTGTCCGGACGGGCTCTGGACAGGTGTTGCTTGTCTGTGGTGTTGGCGTCGTTCGTTTCCGTGGTCCTACCGGTGACGTCTTTCTGGCCGACGTCCTCTTCTTCCCTCGTCTCGAGCTCAGCCTCCTGTCTGTCACTGCATTTGACCGCATGAGCATGGACGTTATGCACTCGCATGGTGTTGGCACTGTGTCGTTGCGTCCGTCTGGTCTCATTGTCCAGCATGCCACCGCCCATGGCAACCTGTGACATGTGTCCCGTCTCTCCTCCTCCCCTTCCGTCTCCTCCCCGTCGGCCGCCATAGGCCATGTGTTTGTCACCAGCACACTTTCCCCTTCACACACTCGCCTCTTGCACTGCCGCCTTTGTCACGTTCACTCTGCCGCCGTAGACAGCATGCTCCACACCCAGCCGGCCAAGGGCCTTGACCCGGATGCTCTCCCCCTCCCGTGTCCCACCGAGTGCATTGATTACGCTCAGGGGAAGATGCATCGGTCCACGTACCCTCTGTCTTCCTCCCGTGCGTCCGCCCCTCTTGACCTTGTCTATTCGGACGTCATGGGCCCTCTCCCCACCGAGTCCGTCAGTGAGCACGACCGCTATGTCCTCACCCTCACTGACGACTACTCTCGCTACCGCTGGGTCTTCAGCCTTCGGCAGAAAAGCGATGTCGCCCGCACCATCCAGGACTGTCTTGTCCTTGTGGAGCGCGAGTGTGGCCACCCTCTTTGCCGCTTTCGCTCCGATCACGGTGGTGAGTACATGGGCGAGGCCACGACCTTTCTCGCCTCACGCGGCGTCCACCATGAGACATCCGCGCCCGACACGCCCGCCCAGAACGGTGTTTCCGAACGGTGGAACCGTACCATGGCCGACGCCGTCCGCACCATGCGCGTCGAGTCCGGTCTCTCCGATGGCTTCTCCTTTGAAGCCATGGCCTACATGACCTGGGTCTGGAACCGGATTCCCCACGGTTGCCTTCCCCGCCAGTCCACGCCTTACCAGTATTGGTGCGGTCAGCGCGCTGACCTCCACCCGGCTCGCGTTTGGGGCTACGTGGCCGTGGTGTAGCTGCCCGCCCCGTAGCAGGACGGCAAGCTCACCCCCCGTGGACGTCCTTGCACCTTCCTCGGTGTCTCTCTTCAGTCCAAGGCCTAGCGCCTCTGGGATCCCTCCCGGCACTACTTCATCGAGTCCCGGGATGCATTCTTCTTCGAGGACCTGTTTCCTCGCGACCTCATTCGCTCTGGTCCGTTTGTGTCTATCCCGTCGCATGGGGGAGTGAGTCCGTCCTCCATCCTGACGCTTCCGGATGACACATCCCCCAGTCACTCTGAGCTGGCAGCCCCAGTCGCGTCTGTTGGTCCCTTCGGGCCAACAGCCCCCGTCGCGTTCCCCAGTCCCTCTGAGGCGACAGCCCCAGTCGCATCTGTCGGCCCCTCCAAGCCCACAGCCCCAGTCCTATCCGGTGGTCTCTCCGAGCCGGCAGCCCCAGACGCATCCGTTGGTCCCTCCTGGCCGGCAGCCCCTGTCGTGTCCGCTGGCCCCTCCGGTCCGGCAGTCCCAGGCGTGCCTGCCAGTCCCTCCGGGCCAGCACTCCCAGTCGCGTCCGCTGGCCCCTCCGGACCGGCAGCCCCAGTCGTGTCTGCTGGCCCCTACGGTCCGGCAGTCCTAGACGTGCCCGCCAGTCCCTCCGGGCCAGCAGCCCCAGACGCGTCCCCCGACCCATCCGGGCCAGCTACCCCGGTTGCATCTCTTGGCCCCTCCGGGCCAGCAACCTCGTCTACCTCCATTGGCCCGTCGGACTCAGTGCCATCTCCTGCCCTACCACGCTACACACGTGGCCCAGGTGGCAGCCTCTGACCCAGACCGTCGACGAGCGTGCGGACTGTCGCACCACGCTCCGTGGCGCCTCGACCGCCCGTGGCTCAACGTGTCTCCTCCACTCCCACGGTCGTAAGTGGAGACCCTGGCACTAAGGCCCTCGGCTTGACCACCTTGGCCATCATTGCAGACCTTCACCCGGGCTCCGCACTGGGCTACGCCATGCTCCATCACAAGCATCGGCACGCTGTTGTGGCTGCACTCGCGCACATCCCACTAGGGGCTCGAGATTCACACGCTCTCTCAGTCCGTTCCACAGCACACCCGGAGGACCCAGCCCCCTACGCGAGGCACGAGCCTCTCCTGAGGCCGCACACTGGGACGCCGCCTGTGCGGATGAGCTCGCTGCTATCCGACAGCACCATGTGTATGACCTCGTCGACCTTCCTTCAGGTCGGAAGGCCATCGGCGCCAAGTGGGTTTTTTGGCACAAGTGGAAGCCCGACGGGTCCTTGGACAAGTACAAGGCCCGCCTTACAGCCAAGGGGTTTGCCCAGATTCTTGGGGGCGACTACGACCAGATCTTTGCCCCAGTTCGCCGGTTCTCCATTAGCCGTGAGCTCTTCACCCTGGTCGCCCAGCATGGATGGGAGATGCATCAGATGGATGTTAGCAACGCGTTTCTCCATGGCTCACTAGAGGGTGAGGAGCTCTACATGGTGCAGCCCCTAGGCTTTGACGACAGCACTGGGAGAGTCTGGCGACTGCGTAAGGCCCTCTATGGCCTAAAGCAGTCGCCTCGGTGCTGGAACCAAGAAATCAGCAGCACGCTCCTTCGGGGCGGACTCCATCGCAGCACCGCGGACCCCGCACTGTTTGTCAGTCCGCGAGGCTAGACTCTCGCCGTTGTTCTGGTTTACGTCGACGATCTCCTCATCGCGTCGCCAGACACGGCTGCCATCCAACGCGTCAAGGACTTGCTGCACACCACCTACCAAATGAAGGATCTCGGATCTGCCAGAGTCTTCCTGGGCATGGAGCTCGAGCATGATCTCTCCCAGGGCGTCCTGCACATCCACTAGGCCAACTATGTGCAGACTCTGTCCACCCGCTTTGCGCAGGACCTGCCACTTGTGCCAAGCGCATCCTCACCCATGTCACCCGATGGCCAGGTGAAGCTGAAGACTCCCGATCCAGCCATCGTGGGGGGGCCAGTTGACGTGACCACGTACCTGCGAGTCATTGGGTCACTGATGTTCCTGGCGACGACGACTCACCCACACATCGCATTCGCCGTCAACCTCCAGGCCCAGTTCTCTCAAGAGCCACGTTACCTCCACTACGAGGCCGCGATCCGAGTACTGCGCTATGTTGTCTCGACTCCTTGGCAAGGTCTCATGTTCCGTCGTCAGCCGTCTGTGGTCGCGGTGGGATACACCGACAGTGACTGGGCCAACAGTCCGGACGGTAAGAGTCGCACAGGCTGGATCTTTCTGATTGGCGGCACGGGTGTGTCCTTGCGCAGTGGCAAGTAGGGGTACATTGCACGCAGCACTGTTGAGGCTGAGTATGTGGCTCTTGGCTCAGGCGCATGTGAGAGTGTGTGGCTGCGTCGTTTGTTGTCCGAGTTGCGCTAGCCTATCGCATCCATCATGTTGCATTGTGACAATGAGAGTTCCATGGCCATCGCCGACAATGACGGCGTGCATCACACACGCACAAAGCACATCAATGTTGAGTATCACTATGTGCGTTTGTTGTTGCATGACGGCAGCATCAGCATCGTGTGGGTTGAGACAGCACGACAGTTTGCTGACTTCTTGACCAAGGCACTGAATTGTGACTCGTTCAAGAAGGCTGTGAGTTTGGTCGGCGTGCGTCCGTGAGTTGCTCTCATTGCCCCNAGAGTTCCATGGCCATCGCCGACAATGACGGCGTGCATCACACACGCACAAAGCACATCAATGTTGAGTATCACTATGTGCGTTTGTTGTTGCATGACGGCAGCATCAGCATCGTGTGGGTTGAGACAGCACGACAGTTTGCTGACTTCTTGACCAAGGCACTGAATTGTGACTCGTTCAAGAAGGCTGTGAGTTTGGTCGGCGTGCGTCCGTGAGTTGCTCTCATTGCCCCTGCTTGCATCTCTGCGTGGTCTGGGGGAGTCTGGTCGTTCTCTGTGTCTCTGCCCGCACATGTGCACTACGCCTGTGAGTCATGGGGGAGTATTGGTTTTTGCAAATCTCTCATTTTTACTCTGTTGTGTCCTCCCGGCTTGTGTACATAGGCGTGTACATGACTGACGGCGAGACTCGACACTGCTGGAGTGTCGCGCGGTGGAGCCGACGCGCGCTGAGGCCAACGCATCGTTCGCTGCAGCCTCCTCCCTACGGCGATGCGCTCAGCTCCATCGGCAGGCCTCCGCGGTGGTCAAGCCGCTGGCGGTCACTACCACTACAGATGTTGTTTCCATGCACTCAGCTCTGTTTCTGGTTGTGGCATTGCGTCTGCATCGTCATGCTATGCCTAGGCTCTGTGTCTCCTGCTGTGTGGCCCTGCTTGGCGTCACTGACTGTCGTAGGCACTGCCGGGGTTCGGGCAGCCATAACTCCTCGCTGCTATTTTTCTAGCTGATTCGGACCGCACGACTACGTTCGCAGCGTCGGCATTATGGTATGGTCCATTTTTTAGGCAAAGCTGACGACGCCCGGGTTTTGGGCTGTCGGGCGTCTGGCAGGGCTCACAGAGAAAACCCTGCCTGCCAGAAAATAGGTCTAGGACTATTTTCTGATTGGCTTGTTAGCTGAGTAACAAGTTTTACACTAGTGGGGGGGAGCTAGAACTTGGAGGGGTCTCCCATTGTTGCTCATTCTTCAATCCAAACTAGTTGTTTTCAGCTTTCAGCTGCTTTCTGGCGCAAACTCTGGCGAGCGCGTTTCTGAGTAACAAACCCAGAGCTTCTAGACTTGACTCTAGAGCAGCAAACTAAGGGGGCAGCTGACTTAAGCAACGGGCGTGGAAGCCCGCACGCTGCATCAACAACGGTGCTACCCTTGTTGGTGTGTGTGGCTTCCACTTGTCACGAGCGACGGCAAGGAGAGCAGCGCTACAGGAGAGCGCGACGACATGGTCCCGGATGCGGACCCCGGAGACATCGGCGCGTCGGCAGGTGGTGGACCACCCACTCGGAGCTGATTGATGACTGCGCCAGCGTCGTGGATGCTGTCTCGGACCTCTTGCAGGTTTTCTATACCCTATCCTTGATGTGGATGCAGCTGGCACCGCAGCACCGACGAGTGGTGGCGCCATCCACCAGCAGTTGCCAGAGAGCTACCACAATGCCCTGGGTGCTTGTCGGGGTGCTTTTCGGTTTTTCTGCAGACACTAGAGTTTTCTCGGTGGACTGGCTCTTGAGCCCGATTTGCATGTTTTGCATTTTCTGTCCACCGATTGGTGCCGGACTTATGTGTGTGACCAGTCGTAGCATCAGGCTTGAGATTCTGCATCTCTAGGCTCAGACGGCGTAGCGTTCTGATTTGTCTGCGCAGAGTTACGGCCAAAACAGTATTTTGGGCCGGTTTTAGGACAGACCTTGCACTGCCGCGTGCGACACCTGTCGTGCGCCGCGGCGGGTATTTATGCTGTGGACTTGCCATTTGTTATCTCTCTCTGCAATTACATTCAGTTTTAGTTTCCTGACACTCTGTTCGTGTCCCTACCCAGACCCTTGCAGTTTTGTCTCTAACTGGTGACGGTTGTCACACGCTGACCTGGCGCTGACACCTAGTGTCGCGGCAAGTGGTTAGGAAGGTTCTAGGAAATTTCTCATGGTATCAGAGCAAACGAGCCAAAGCTCGTTGTGCAGTGCAGTAGAGACGCAGCAGCAGAATCAGCAGTGAGTGGTAGCAGCGGCAGCCACCCATAGCAGCAGCAGGAGATCCTGAAGGGACCCACCGCGACTACGTTGCAGCAGAGCGATGGAGGTAGCAGAGACAACGGCGGCAGCTGCAAGCAACAGCGGCCGTAGCAGCAACGAGCGGCGGGAAGCACTTGCGGCAGTAGCGGCTACGGGCAGCACCCACTGCAGTAGCAGCACCGGGTGGTAGCAGCAACCGTGTCTGGCTACCGGTGTGTACACACACAAAACAAAAAAAAGGGGGAGGAGAAGCAGCTCGCAGGAGAAGCAGCAGCTTGCGGCAGCGGCAGCTGCGAGCAGTGAGCAACAGCAGTAGCAGCAGTGGCAAGCAGCTGCAACAGCAGCAGCGGCGTGCAGCAGGCGCAGTGGCAGCAGCAGCGGTAGCGCCGGCGGGCAGCAGCCGCAGCAGCGGCGGCGGGCACCAGCCATAGCAGCAGCGGCGGCGGCGAGCAGCTGTAACAGCTGCTGTAGCAGCATTTGCAACAGTAGCAGCAGGCAGCAGCCGCAGCAGCAGCCGTAGCAGCAGCCGTAGCAACAGCAGTAGCAGGCAGCAGCTGCAGCAGCAGCAGCAGTTGCTGCAGCAACCGCAGCAGCAGTTGCTGCAGCAGCTGCTGCTGTCAGGCCTGAGGGGGACCCGACACGAGGGACCCCGCCCAAGAGGGGGGGGTTCCGGTCAGTCGGGCCCGTCATGCCCCCGAAGGGTGCGACAGCGCCGGCCAAGCGCCGGCGCTTGAGCCGGCGCGTGCCGGCCAAACGCCACCCCCCCCGCCGGCTGAGAGGGGCAGGGGAGGCCGACTGGCGGCCTCCGCCCGGCTGCACGCGAGGAGGGGAGCGAGCCTCCTTCTCCAGTGTGCTTGCCGCGAGGGTCGAGCCAGACCGGAAAAAAAAGGAGAGAAGAGAGGGGGGGGGCTCGAGTGGGGCACCCCAGAAAACCCCAAAGGGGGCACCCGAGGAGGTGGCACCAAAAAAAAAGAAATTAAAAAAACACTAGGGGGTGAGTATTATTTCTGTTTTTTTATTGTTTTACTTTTTAGTGTGGTTTGAGGCCATTACCGTCGGCTGACGACGGGAACCGCTGTAGCAGCAGTAGCCGCGAGAGTCGTAGCAGTAGTAGCAACAACGAAGGTGGCTTGAGGCCACAGCCGTCTGTTGACGACGGCAACCGGTGCAGCATTAACTGCACTGAAGGCGACTTGAGGTCGCACGTTGCGATAGTTGCGCCATCGTTGAAGGGTGCAACATTGTAGCAACACACTACAGCTGAGGTTGTCACCTTGCCTGACGACATCGCAGCCCGTCTGAGAGACGTTGCTGCACTCGTATCCCTCTTCGTGGTGCTTTGCACCACCGGGGTTGAGTGTGTGAGATTACCTACGCTCATCTCTCGACATGAGCTGTGCAGCGTGGCCGTGGGCGTTGCCATCGCCGTGGTCTACGCCTGAGCCTCAGCCGTGGCAGCCGCCACAGGTACAGTGGCCCATGAAGCCGTGGCAGGAGTCCCACTTGTCCTCAGGATTTTCGTGCTATTACTGTCGAGATAGGCAGCATGGCTTGCACCAGTGCCGACAGCGCCCTCCTGGGTGGCATCCCCCCTGGGTGCGATTCTCTCCACCTCCTTCAGTGGATACGTCACCGAGTGATGCCACAACGCTTCTGCATGGTGATATGGCCGCCCTACACATGGAGGTCCGGAACCTCAAGCGCATGGTCCAGCAGCTCCTTGACCACGTGACTTCCGAGCGAGCTGCCACTCAATCGCAGTTGTCGCCTCCCACTTCATCCTCATCCTCCTCCCGATCCTGCATCCCTTCCTCCGACGATGCTAGCATACCGGATCTCTCATCTACATCTGTCGCCCTCCGCTCTGTCTTGGAGGCTGTCGGCATCATACCGACGGACGGACTCACAGTCCCTCGCCGCACCGCTCGTTCTTGCACTCGTCGTGCACAGCGGTGAGTTGCTCATCTTGCACAGCGCGCACAGGCAGCACCATCACACGCGACTGTGGGAGGAGTCTCAGATGACGACACCCCCTCGTCTCCTGTCCACGGGTTGGTCTGTCGAGTCTCCACAGCTCCTGCCGAGATGTCAGCCGTGGGGGGGATGGTTTGTCCGCTGACGACCGCGGCGGAGCTCTGCTTTGGTGATGCGACTGCTCTACAGCACAGGATGATTGAGGCAGATGACGTCACACATCAGACTCAGCTAGCGGAGATTTCGGCGAGGAGAGATGTTCGCCGAGATGGAGACTCTTTGTCAGAGGAGGATTGGTCCGAGGCTGAGTCTGAGTCGGGGATGGAGATGGAGTTCGTTGATATCCTGGCGGATGACATGACGATGGCCGATGCAGGAGTTGCGCTTGACGGTGTGCGCACTCCCACGTTAGCCGGTGTAGAGACAGCTGTCATGGTGCTAGGAGCAGCAGTAGGGGCAGGTGATAGAGATGCTGACACCCGGCCCCCAGCAGACGCCCAAGTGGTTCAGACAGATAGTACTGAGCAGCAGGAGCAGGTGATGGACCACCAGGACGAGGTAGACTTCCTCTATGAGGACCAGTCGTCCGTTGTGGAGTGGTCAAACACAGGGTCGGAGGCAGACGTAGAGGCTTAGTGCGCTGCCGTATTTGCAGTAGCCGCAGCACGAGCACGAGATGGCCCCTCGACGACAGCATACGTCCGTGTGTGCAACATGGAGGATGCAGAGCGAGCTGCGGACCTCCGTCCCCTCGCTGCCCTGACCAATGTCGCTGACACCATGGCGGTTCCAATCGATGACACAACTACAGTGGTGGCTACAGATCCTGTACCCGAGTGCCTACGCTCCACGGTTGACGAGCAGGAGGCAGTGGTGGCTCGAGCGGAGGCGCACGTGCAGAGTCCCATGGTCGAGCTCCGGGAGGCCAGCAGCCGCTGTTACACCGTGGATGTTCCAGCATTACGGACTGTCGAGGAGTGTGTGGAGGATGTACACAGGCGTCTCCAGGCAGCTGAGTGGTCTCTACAGGATGCACGTCTGGGACAGGCTGACCTTCAACAGCAGGTGGATGATGGACTCTGCACGAGGGGTCATGAGGAGCACCACGGCACTGACCACACCTTCAATGACCACGACATCGCCGCGGATGCAGCTACACCTACACATGCCGTCGTCCGGGGAGCAGCTGGCAGCCGAGCGACATGTGTGTCACAAGCAGCAGGTGCCTTTGCAGTAGTCGTTCCTATAACCCCAGACGACTTATGTGGCGACCCATTGTCTTGCACTCCCCCTCTAGCAGCACCTCATGGTCCGACGGCACTTCAGTCGACAACTGACGTAGAGGACGTCGACTTGTGCGACGAGCAGGCGTAGCTCCACTCCTTTCTACGAGGTGAGACCGCGAGGCTACAGGAGGCTCTGGCTCGTGCCGACGCGCACACTATTGAGGTCCACCGTCAGGTTCGTTTCGCGACTGACCGTCTACATGCCGCAGATGCAGCTAGCCGGTCGGCTGCCGCTTCAAAGCTTGTCGAGCTCCACACGCGCCTCGACGCTGCGGAGACCGCGAGGCAATATGCAGCTCAGCAGTTGGAGGCCATGCAACAGGCGATTGTTTTGGAGGAGGCCCTTAGCGCTGCACCAGTCACATCAGCAAATGACGACAGTAGTGACGACTACGACAGCGATGATGATGACAGCGACGACGACACCCCGGGGTGAGGCTCTGTGCGGACACATCCCACCAGCATTGTCTTCACCCTTGCTATTGCTGTGTAAGGGTATGTGGCCATGGGGGAGCCGTGTTCCCTCCTCACGGATTGTGTTGGGAGCAGCCATCAGCTTTGCTCGTACTGTCAGCCTCTACAGCCCAGGGGGAGTGTTGGTGTGTGGACTTTGGCCTGACATCTTTTGAGGACAGCGAGGTTACTTAGGGTGCGGCACGCTGCTATGGTCCAGGTTATGCTGGTCGAGACCCGCGCACCTGGTGAGTTTCAGTGGTGTGATGTGGAGACCCATTTCCTCTATGTGTTATGTATGATCCATGCTAGGTTATGCTGGTCGAGACCCGCGCACCTGTTGAGTTCTACCGGTGTGACGTGGAGACCCATTGTCTACATGTGTTATGTATGATCCATGCATGATGTGGTCAGGACCCGGACACCCGGAGACATTTTTCCGGGGTCACGAGGAGACCTTCTTTCTCTGTCTCTCTTGCTTGATGTTTGACACGTAGGTCTGTGATCCACTTCGTGCATGGTCGAGACCCGGGCATTTGGTGGGATGCACCATTGTCACGAGGAGACCCTGTGCTGTGGTATGCTTGATCAGTGCTCGCTATGATTGGTTCCCTGAGCCATCAACTCTTGCCTTCGCTCAGACATCATTATGTTGACAGTTGTGTCAGCCAGGGGGGGTGTTGGTGTGTGTGGCTTCCACCTGTCATGAGCGACGGCAAGGAGAGCAGCGCTACAGGAGAGCGCGACGACATGGTCCCGGATGCGGACCCCAGAGACATCGGCGCGTCGGCAGGTGGTGGACCACCCACTCGGAGTTGATCGATGACTGCGCTAGCATCGTGGATGCTGTCTCGGACCTCTTGCAGGTTTTCTGTAGCCTATCCTTGATGTGGATGCAGCTGGCACCGGAGCACCGACGAGTGGTGGCTCCATCCACCAGCAGCTGCCAGAGAGCTGCCACGACGCCCTGGGTGCTTGCCGGGGTGCTTTGCGGTTTTTCTGCAGACACTAGAGTTGTCTCGGTGGACTGGCTCTTGAGCCCGATTTGCATGTTTTGCATTTTCTGTCCACCGATCGGTGCCGGACTTATGCGTGTGACCAGTCGTAGCGTCCGGNCTGCGCTAGCATCGTGGATGCTGTCTCGGACCTCTTGCAGGTTTTCTGTAGCCTATCCTTGATGTGGATGCAGCTGGCACCGGAGCACCGACGAGTGGTGGCTCCATCCACCAGCAGCTGCCAGAGAGCTGCCACGACGCCCTGGGTGCTTGCCGGGGTGCTTTGCGGTTTTTCTGCAGACACTAGAGTTGTCTCGGTGGACTGGCTCTTGAGCCCGATTTGCATGTTTTGTATTTTCTGTCCACCGATCGGTGCCGTACTTATGCGTGTGACCAGTCGTAGCGTCTGGCTTGAGATTCTACATCTCTAGGTTCAGGCGGCGTAGCGTTCTGATTTGTCTGCGCAGAGTTACGGCCAAAACAGTGTTTTGGGCCGGTTTTAGGACAGACCTTGCAGTGCCGCGTACGACACCTGTCGTGCGCCGCGGCAGGTATTTATGCTGTTGACTTGTCATTTGTTATCTCTCTCTGCAATTATATTCAGTTTGAGTTTCCTGACACTCTGTTGGTGTCCCTACCCAGACCCTTGCAGTTTTGTCTCTAACTGGTGACTGTTGTCACACGCTGACCTGGCGCTGACGACTAGTGTCGCGGCAAGTGGTTAGGAAGGTTCTAGAAAATTTCTGAACCCCAACCTGCTGCCTAGGTTTTCTAGCTTATAATACCTTTTGAGGTGGTTTACGCCAAACTTTCCGCCACACCGGCTGGGTTCCAATGTCAAAGTAACATCCCCGCGGGCGACGTTCACCAGCATCTGGGAGGGCACACAGTAGACCCTTGCGAAGACACAAACATCTATGGAGCGGGCAGTCGACATCGCAACGATGACGTGTTCAGACTAGCGATCATGTCGGTCTCAGTTTGGCAATTTTCAAACTCCGATGAGAGGACTTCGCAAAGCTCAAACCCCAATGGATGGGAATGTTTGTGATTGAGCGAATGCAAACCGCAATCGTTGCTCGACTCCGCCTCCCTGACAGCATGGAAATTCATAATGTGTTCCATATCAGCAAGCTCAAGCAGTACCGAGACCCCAGTACACACTTCCACGGTAAAGACATCGCATCTCAACCTCCTGTACGAGTAGACGGAGATACGAAGTACGTGATTGAAGATAATATTGGTTTGTGTGGCTTCTGTTGTTTTGCATGGCTTCCACCCATCACGACCGACGCTGCTAGTTTACCGATATACCCACATTCGGGGTATATGGCAGAGGAGGGCGTGACGACACGACGGGCCTCCGGACTGCACCGAGACTTCTCCAGCACCTACGATAGCGCCGGCGAGACGCGGTCGATGCGTTCCGGTAGCCCTGTGGGCTTGTCGGGAGCTAGGAGAGTTTTCTCGGTGGGTTGAGACCTGTGCACCCGGTGGACTACATCGGTGCGACGAGGAGACCCAATGGCTGTTGTGGGGCTTCCGATGTTCGGAAAGCCGTGTGTGATGTCTGGACGTTGATTTTGAGATTTTTTGGCACTGCTCATATTTTCTCGGTGGTCGAGACCCGGGCACTCGGAGAGCTGTTCCGGTGCCTTGAGGAGACCACCTTTGTTGCTCTCGTGGTGTATGCAGTGTGTTCTCCCTGTTGACTCATTTGGGTTCAGCAGGGGTGACGGGGCCCGGTGCGGTTAGCTGCCGGCGCCCCTACATAAGCCCGCTAGGGGCTCATTTGTACTCTCTCCTTGTTCTTTATATTCAGCGTTCCAGACTTAGCCAAATTCTTGCCGTCTTGCATCGCACTCACACACAGAGCTCCTGTTCGTTTTTGCATGGGCCTGCATGCCCTAAAATTATTTCCAATTTGGTATCAGAGCACAGGGGGGTGTGTGAGCAGCAGAAGCAGCAGCAGTGGGCGGAACGCAAAGAGAACGCGCCTTGTGGCGCCACACCGGTAGCAGCGTGAGGGAGCGCGAAGCGACTACACGTGAACGCCACAGGGGCGATGAGCCGCACACAGCAGCAATAGCGACTGCGGCGGCAATAGCAAAAGCAGCAGCAACAGCAGCCAGTGTAGCAGCACCAGCGTGCAACAGCGTCGGCAGCAGCAGCAGCGGCGAAAGGAGCTGCAGCAGCGCATCAGCCGCTACAACAGCAGCATCAGCAGCAGCAACATATAGTAGCAGCAGCTACTGTAGCAGCGGCGGCAGAAGCAGCAGCGTAACAGCGACGGCAGCAGCGTGCATCAGCAACAGCCGCGGCGGCAGCAGCAAGCAGCAGCAACAGCTGTTGCGCAGAGCAGTTGTAGCAGCAGCTACTGCAGCAGCGGCGGCAACAGAAGCAACGTGCAGCAGCAGCAGCCGCGGCGGCAGCAGCAAGCAGCAGCAGTTGCTGCTGCGCAGAGTAGCAGCAGAAGCAGCAGCAGCAAAAACAACAGCAACCGCAGCAGCTGCACCTGCCGCTGCAGCTGTTGCTGCAACTGTGAGGAGGGCCTCACAGCCCTCCTCTGATCGGGGGGGCCCTCTGAGGGGGCCCCGTTTGCACCCCCCCCCCTCCCTTCCTCCTCTTCTTAGGGGGACCCTCGGAGGGCCTTGCCGAGCCCCTCCGAGGGGTCCTTCGGAGGGGGTCCGTCGGCCTCGTGGGCCCCCTCGGCCCCGTCAGCTCCGTCGGCCCCGTCGGCCGACCAACGGAGGGGCCGGGTCAGAGGGGCGCACAGGATCCCCCCCCTCTCACTCTCTCCTCCCCCCCATACCCACTCGCTCACTCGCTCACTCAGCGAGCGAGCAAGCGAGCGTGCACGGGAGGGAGGGCCCGACAGGCCGGACACCTGTTTGCCCACCTTCCTGGCAATCCAGAAAAGGGGGGGGGGCGAGTAACAAAAATCCGAAAACGGGTACGCCTGAAAGTCGAAAAAAAAAAAGGAAAACCAAAAAAAAAAGAGAAAGGCAAGGGCTTAAGGCAAGCAGAGGGGAGAACTAAAAGAAAAAGGGAGATGGAGGGTGAGGGCAAAAAAAGGGGGAACACACGCAGGGGCTTGAGGGCTAGAGAATAACAATAACAAAGGGGATGATCTTCCAACTTCTACCGCCACAGCAGAAGCAGCAACTCTCATAGCCGCAATAGCAGCATTAGGCGGTGGAGTGTCGACGACTACATAGTGCGGCGGCTGCGCGACAGCTTACACTTTCGTCTTCTCAGCCGACAGCGGACGGTCGTCGGCGATGATCTCCGCTTCTAGAGGCGTCCTGGACCGGCGTCTTTCTGGGGCCCGTGGATTGGTGCGCGCACTTCACCCCGCAGGATCGACGGCGGATTCGAGTCTTACCAGCTCCGAGGGCTGGGTCGTCTACCGCTTGGAGCAGCAGCCACACCTGCAGCCGCCACCCCTTCTCGTCTTGGAGCTGTCTTTGCTCCATTAGTGGCAGCAGCATTAGTGGCCGCAGTTAGTCGGACTGTAGTCTCTGGGCGTGCTGTGGTAGTGCAGCTCTTCCCGTCTGGTCACGTTTGCTGACCCGGAGGCCGTGACCTCCAGGAGTGACAGTACCTACTGGCCCCATTCTCTCCCGTGGCTTGGTGTTTACCACCGGGAGTAGGTGCCCTCAGTACCTCTCCATCATCCAGCACACGAGATGAATGCGGGAATATCTGAGCAGGCGACCTGCGCGTTCGCCTGCTACTACTGTGGTGATGGACGTCATGGTTGGCGTCACTGTTGGACGCGCCCTCCCGGCTGGCATCCACCTTGGCTACAGCCTCGTCCAAGCATGCATCCTCCACAGCACACGGATCTGCCGGCCTTGGTAGATCCCCTAGCTGGACCTCTGGCGAGCATATTCGCTGAGATCCACGGCCTTCAGCAGACAGTGCAGCGGCTTTGTGACCTCGTCGTCACTGAGCGTGCTTCTGCTACTCGCTTGTCGACGGCCTCTTTGATTACATCTCCTCCATCCTCTCCTCATTCCTCATCGGATGGTGTACCTTCAGCTCCACCTGCCAGCGAGTCCCAGGCTGCCACCATCCTGTCGATCCTTCACTCTACGACCACGATGCCATCTCGCGATGACATACCTTCATGCAGTCGTTCCAGTCGAGTGACTCTGCGACGTCGGCGTCACCGCTCCACACGGCGTGCTCGCGCCGGTGTTGATACATCCTCCACCTCCTCTGCCTCCATTGTTGTACCTGTGGAGGGGGAGTGTGGTCACCGTGCATTGCCTGATGTGACCGTAGCGACAAGATTCGCACTCGCGTCGGGCCTGTTGTGCTTTGTGCCGTTCCTGTACAGTTTACCGTGACCACTCGGCCGTGTCCATACTCGTGCAGATCCCTGAGGCAGGCGGCCCTGGTGACACCGGCGCGACGACAGGCGGCGGACTACCCGCCTGGAGCTGACCGACCACTGTTCCAGAACCCCAGATGTCACCGGGACTCCTTGCTGTGCCTTCTACGTCTTGCAGGCGCCTTTCGGCGGACTGGGCATGAGGCCCATTTGCATGTTTTTGCATTGTATACTCGCTGTCAGTCGATGGATGCATGCATGTGACCAGTC
>SZWC01003632.1:102776-114713 GCA_023375785.1 Penium margaritaceum
TGTGTGTATGTGTGTGTGTGTGTGTGTGTGTGTGTGTGCGCGCGCGCGTGCGCGCCACAGTTTCTTGCACGGAGCACCAGACCACAGCACGGCACAGCACAGCACAGCATAGGTATTGAGGAGGCAGTGGGATTGTGGCTTCCGTCTTGACTGCTGGTGTTGGTAGTTGTGTACTCGTTTAATTGCAGACTGCACCATGTGCACACTCACAGGCACGCTTGTGCTTTGGGGGAGGGATGGTGGGAGGGGGAATGGGAGGGAGAAAGGTAGGGGAGGGGTGTGAAAGGAAAGGAGGGTTTCCTGTCCTTTCCTCCTGATCCCATTTTTTCCCCACCTTCTCTACAAGAGGGGGAAGGAGAAGAAGGGGGGGAAAGAGGGGAGAGGGCAGGGGGAAGGTTGGGGTAGGAAGGGAGAGCTAAGTTGAGAGGAAGGACAGTTCGAGTGAGGGTGAGAGAAGGAAAGAGTGAGTGAAACAAAAGGGGGGGAGGGGGACAAGGAGTGCGAGTGTAAGGGGGATAAAACCGAGGGTATGAGGAGCAATTAGCCCTCTCTGATTGGATGCGCTGGGCAAGATGTTGCAGGATAGGCAGCATGTTTCTGCTTATGGAATGGCAGAGTGTGCCCCTTGCTGTCATTGGCTTTGGTTTGCTCTGCTCCCCCATGCAATGCTGTGGGACATGCCGCTGTTGGTGCGCTGTGATGTGCAGCACCACTGCCGCAACTGTGGCAACGTTTTCTGCGACAAATGCACACGCGGCCGCACACCACTCACATCCGACGCCGACGCTGCGCCCGTGCGCGTGTGCGATGCGTGCCTGGTCAGTGCTCCCCCCCCCCCGTACCATCTTGTTCCCTTGCACCCATGCTGCCATTGCCAGTGACTCTGGTGCTGCTGCCATCTGCTACTGTCCCTTTTTTGCCTGGCTGCTGCACGTCTGCCCGTCTGCCGTGGCTGATGTTTTGCTTATTGTCATCACCGTCGCCGTCCTCGTCGCCGCATCTAGTTTTCTGGTTCCCACTGCCATCTTTGTCATGCGCATTTGCAAGTGTGGTTGTGCTTCACATTCATTGGCTGCTCCATCGCGAGCTGTAGTTGTCAGCTCTGCCCCCACCAATGTCACGCAGTTTGTCCCCTCTCCTGTCCTTCTGGCTTCCTTGTCACTGGTTGTCACTTTGTGGGGATCTGTCTCGTACCCACAGGCGGAGGTGACGCAGCGTCTGTCGTACGAGAAGGAGAGGGTCAAGGACGGCGACAGCGGCAGCAAGACGACGGACAGCAAGAAGGGCACTGGTGGTAGCTCGGCAGCGTCCGCTGCTCTGCCGTCGCACGACGAGCTGATGAAGCGCCTGCAGGTTGGACCGCTTGCGTGCTCTTGCTCGTGCTCCTTCTTGTGCTTGTGCTTATGCTCTTGCATATGTGAGTGCGTGTGTGCGTGCGTGCATGGGTGCGTGCATGTGTGCGTGCGTGTGCGTGCGTGTGGCGTGCGTGCGTGCATGTGTGCGTGAGTGCGCGCGCACGTGCGCATATGCGCACGTGCGTGCGTGCGTGCGCGTGTGCGCCCGTGCGTGTGTGCGTGCGTGCGTGCGCGTGTGCGCCCGTGCGTGTGTGCGTGCGTGCGTGCGCGTGTGCGCCCGTGCGTGTGTGCGTGCGTGCGTGCGCGTGTGCGCCCGTGCGTGTGTGCGTGCGTGCGTGCGCGTGTGCGCCCGTGCGTGTGTGCGTGCGTGCGTGCGCGTGTGCGCCCGTGCGTGTGTGCGTGCGTGCGTGCGCGTGTGCGCCCGTGCGTGTGTGCGTGCGTGCGTGCGCGTGTGCGCCCGTGCGTGTGTGCGTGCGTGCGTGCGCGTGTGCGCCCGTGCGTGTGTGCGTGCGTGCGTGCGCGTGTGCGCCCGTGCGTGTGTGCGTGCGTGCGTGCGCGTGTGCGCCCGTGCGTGTGTGCGTGCGTGCGTGCGCGTGTGCGCCCGTGCGTGTGTGCGTGCGTGCGTGCGCGTGTGCGCCCGTGCGTGTGTGCGTGCGTGCGTGCGCGTGTGCGCCCGTGCGTGTGTGCGTGCGTGCGTGCGCGTGTGCGCCCGTGCGTGTGTGCGTGCGTGCGTGCGCGTGTGCGCCCGTGCGTGTGTGCGTGCGTGCGTGCGCGTGTGCGCCCGTGCGTGTGTGCGTGCGTGCGTGCGCGTGTGCGCCCGTGCGTGTGTGCGTGCGTGCGTGCGCGTGTGCGCCCGTGCGTGTGTGCGTGCGTGCGTGCGCGTGTGCGCCCGTGCGTGTGTGCGTGCGTGCGTGCGCGTGTGCGCCCGTGCGTGTGTGCGTGCGTGCGTGCGCGTGTGCGCCCGTGCGTGTGTGCGTGCGTGCGTGCGCGTGTGCGCCCGTGCGTGTGTGCGTGCGTGCGTGCGCGTGTGCGCCCGTGCGTGTGTGCGTGCGTGCGTGCGCGTGTGCGCCCGTGCGTGTGTGCGTGCGTGCGTGCGCGTGTGCGCCCGTGCGTGTGTGCGTGCGTGCGTGCGCGTGTGCGCCCGTGCGTGTGTGCGTGCGTGCGTGCGCGTGTGCGCCCGTGCGTGTGTGCGTGCGTGCGTGCGCGTGTGCGCCCGTGCGTGTGTGCGTGCGTGCGTGCGCGTGTGCGCCCGTGCGTGTGTGCGTGCGTGCGTGCGCGTGTGCGCCCGTGCGTGTGTGCGTGCGTGCGTGCGCGTGTGCGCCCGTGCGTGTGTGCGTGCGTGCGTGCGCGTGTGCGCCCGTGCGTGTGTGCGTGCGTGCGTGCGCGTGTGCGCCCGTGCGTGTGTGCGTGCGTGCGTGCGCGTGTGCGCCCGTGCGTGTGTGCGTGCGTGCGTGCGCGTGTGCGCCCGTGCGTGTGTGCGTGCGTGCGTGCGCGTGTGCGCCCGTGCGTGTGTGCGTGCGTGCGTGCGCGTGTGCGCCCGTGCGTGTGTGCGTGCGTGCGTGCGCGTGTGCGCCCGTGCGTGTGTGCGTGCGTGCGTGCGCGTGTGCGCCCGTGCGTGTGTGCGTGCGTGCGTGCGCGTGTGCGCCCGTGCGTGTGTGCGTGCGTGCGTGCGCGTGTGCGCCCGTGCGTGTGTGCGTGCGTGCGTGCGCGTGTGCGCCCGTGCGTGTGTGCGTGCGTGCGTGCGCGTGTGCGCCCGTGCGTGTGTGCGTGCGTGCGTGCGCGTGTGCGCCCGTGCGTGTGTGCGTGCGTGCGTGCGCGTGTGCGCCCGTGCGTGTGTGCGTGCGTGCGTGCGCGTGTGCGCCCGTGCGTGTGTGCGTGCGTGCGTGCGCGTGTGCGCCCGTGCGTGTGTGCGTGCGTGCGTGCGCGTGTGCGCCCGTGCGTGTGTGCGTGCGTGCGTGCGCGTGTGCGCCCGTGCGTGTGTGCGTGCGTGCGTGCGCGTGTGCGCCCGTGCGTGTGTGCGTGCGTGCGTGCGCGTGTGCGCCCGTGCGTGTGTGCGTGCGTGCGTGCGCGTGTGCGCCCGTGCGTGTGTGCGTGCGTGCGTGCGCGTGTGCGCCCGTGCGTGTGTGCGTGCGTGCGTGCGCGTGTGCGCCCGTGCGTGTGTGCGTGCGTGCGTGCGCGTGTGCGCCCGTGCGTGTGTGCGTGCGTGCGTGCGTGTGTGTGGGGGGGGGGGGGGGAGGGGGAGAGAGAGCCGTGAGGCATGTGGGAGACAACCCAGAACCATCGGGGGTCATGTACATCATGGACTCCGCTATGCTGCTTGATGCATCTTGTTCAGCAGACGGTCCCAGCATGTGAGTGATGTGTGCGGTGTGGTCACCATGGTCGTCTGGCATGGACTGCACATCCGCTGCAGCAGCAGTCACTGGCGGCAGCAAAACGGGGTAGTGTGTGCATTTGTTGCGCATGGTGGTGGCCTCCCTGCACCGTTTCTGGCAGTTTGGTGTGCGCCCATTGGTGGAGGTGCTGTTGGCGTGTCCCATGTCGCAACACCATTGGTGGCTCAGCTGAGTTGTGAAGGCTGGGAAGCTTTCCTTGTCCTCACGGTTCCACTTGTGCAAGCAGACTGATGTCTTTGATTGTGCTCGTGCTTTGCTTGCGCGTGTGGTTTGAGGCTGTGCACCTGCTTGAGATTATGGTGGGTGATGTGCTTGTGCTCCGGCTGATGTGCTTGCGTTGCAGGTTCATATTCCGTCCGTGGGCACAGAGACGGTGGAGTGCGGCGTGTGCCAACACCCTTTCCTCGTGGGAGCAGGCGCCTAGCCCCACTGCTGGGCTGGCGGGGAAAGATGAGACCATGGAGGCAGTGGACACTGTGTTGGCTGCTGCTGCACTGTCCCGTCGCTTCCTGGCAGCAAGCAGATTTTCCATGACACAAATCACGCTCCCCTGTACATGTGCAAAAGCCAGTCCTCACCACTGACCAACAAGTGGACCTTGATGCTGTAGCAAGAAAACTGCAAGCGTGCATGCATGGAAGAACATGCGATGTTGAGACTACCTTGCAACCCTTCACTGACCACCCTCCTCTCGCATCGTGTCTTGTGATGAGCATCATGTGTCTAGTCACAGTCTTGTGTTCTGCAACTTGTGCATAAGCTTTAAACCTACCGTTTTCTTGCATGTCACACCGACTCTTTCCCCAGCCATTGGAGGGAAGGTGGTCCCAATCATCAAACATACCCATTCCTACATCGTGGGGTACCATACTCCCGCCTAAATTCGCAAGGAAAATAATTCAAACCATTTCCGGACCCGGTAATTTACCCCTTGTATCTTGTTATATAACGGTCGGAGATTAGGTTTACTTTGTATTCGAAAAAGGGTGGAAAAAAGCCCGCCGCGGGTATGTTCAGGATCTCCATGAGATTCCGCTCGGCCACCCAGGAACACTCCCGTAAGCGTGAAACACGCTTGAACGTCGATGACGTCCAAGCGTTTGGACTCGTTGATCTGCTCACACGAGGTCGAGCGAGCAAAGTCGCTCTCTCGACCGGCCCCGGCTGCTTCACTTAATGTCAAATCGAGTCTGCGGAGATGACACGGCTGGTCCACTTCGATTTTTCGTGGGCGTATACTGGCTGCCCCCTATTCCAGAACGGCACAAAATTAGACCCCAGTTGTTCGAAATAGACTTACAAAAAACACCTTCGTGAAAACACTCGCGAATTTAGGCGGGAGTACGGTATGTGACTACATGCTTGAACGGAAGAGCAAGAAGGTGTTGTGGCATTGTGGTTCATGTTGTAACACTGTCCATGTCGGCAGATGCACTGGCATGAAAGGGAGATGCAAGATTAGCAGGGGTCGGGCTAGATGACATAAGCATTGTCTCATAAGCCTCAAAAGCTTCAATGTTTGCAAGATGTTGGCATTAAACAAGCACATATGAGGAAGAACAGTTGGAGGTGTGACTCGAGTTGTGTGCAATGGCAGACCGATTTGCCCCAAAACTAGCCCACGACTGTTGTGAGCTGTCCCTGCCTGTTTGTACAGCTAACTGTGACAGGGTGTAAATGGAATGTTCCACCAGCAGTTGCGTCAGGCCGAAGCACTGCATGAGATCGATGCGGGGGCATTTAGGGGCCTCACAACAGGCACATGGAGGAATTGCTGGAGATGCATCACAAACTCAACACTCTACACCCTATCCAGCACTAGGACCTTAGCAACCCCCCGCAACAAGTTGACTCCTGGGATGAGGAGGAGATGGAGAATGATTTGTGTGAGGAGATTTGCGTTCTTCAGGAGCGGATTCGTAAGCTGCGTCGGGTATAGCACAGTGCTACTTCGGATGATGCCCCGTGTGGAAAGGTTGCTCTTCCCATAGAGCGGCCGCCAGAGGACTTTGAGATGCTTCCATCCCATTATGGCAACGACGATGGCTTCGACACCTCAGAGACCCAGTTTCATGTGTGGGCTGACTGTGAGGGCGTCTTAGAGGAATTGCTTGGAAGCTTTCTAGCCTTGCTACTGTTGTGATTTGTGACGTTTCTGTCGACCTGTACAATTTACTGTGACCACTCGGCCATGTCCATACTCATGCAGATCCCTGACGCGGACCCAGGCGGTACCGGTGCGTCATCGGCGGACTACCAGCTTGGAGCTGACCGGCGACCGTTCCAGAGCTCTGGACGCTACCCGGGACTTCCTGCAGTTTTCCAGCATCATGTAGGACCTTATCGATGGACTGGCCGTGGGACCGATTTGCATGTTTTGCATCGTGTGTCCACCGTTCGATGCCGGATGCATGCATGTGATCAGTCGTAGCGTCCGGCTTGTGATTCTGCACGTCTACGTTCAGACGGCGTAGCGTTCTGACATGTGCGCGCAGAGTTACGGCCAAAACGGTGGTTTTGGGCCGGTTTCAGGACAGATCTTGCACTGTCGCGTACGACACCCGCCGTGCGCCGCGGCAGGTACTTATGCCATGGACTTGTCATTTGTCATCTCTCTCTGCAAATGCTATTGAAGCAGACACTTTGCCTTGTGTCCCCTAGCCAAACTCTTGCCGTTGCGTGCACGACCTGTGACTGTCGTCACCGTCTGATCAGGCACTGACGCCTGGTCAACAGGAGTGTTGCTAGGAAGCTTCTTTGCATCTTTTCATGGTATCAGATCAGTGAGACAATTCTCACTGAGCTGCGCAGAAGAGACGTAGCAGAGCAACAGCAGTGAGAGTCACCGCTCTAGCAGATCTACTGGGGCCTGTCGAAGACAGCCGGTCGCCGTGGACGCAGCCCACACCCGTCACGTGAGACCGTAGCAGCGGCGTTGCCACCGTGCACGCAGCAGCATAGCAGCAGAGCAGCAGCAGCAGCAGTGGCAGCAGCAGCGCCGTAGCAGCAGCTACAGCAGCGCGTGGCGGCTGTAGAGAGTGCAGCCGCCGTCCGCAGCCGCAGCGGCGGCCGCGACAGCAGCAGCGAGCAGCGGCAGCGGTGGCAGCAGTAGCAACAGCAGCGTAGCCGCAACAGAGCAGCAGCAGTTGCAGCAGCAGCAGCGCAGCAGCAGCAGCAGCAGCAGCGGCATTGCGCAGCCGCTGCTGCCACTGCTGCGCACGCAGCCACGCAGCTGCTGCTGCAGCTGATAGCACAGCTGCAGCAGCAGCTGAGCGGAAGCTACTGCGCAACCTCCGCGTAGCTTCCGCGCAGCCGCCGCGGAGCAGCTGCACGCTCGCGCACAACCGCAAGAAGAAAAAAAAAGGGAAGGGAGTCGAGCCGACGTCAGCATTTTTGCCTGGTGACGTCATCAGGTCGTGCTGACGTCAGCAACCACCTGCTGACGTCAGCACCATACTTGGCCAAATTTTTGGCCGGACAATCAAAAGTTGCCAGCGTCTCAACTCCTCGAGTAACGCTGACGCTTTCAAAATCCGACAAACTTGACTTGTCGACCCATACTGAGAGGCGACATGGACTCGTCGGACAAGGAGAAGGCGACAGGTGATCCCTCCTCCTCCTCTTCTGGGGTCCTGAGCCCACGCTCGCAGGCCATTGAGGACCTGCGGAGCCAGTAGATTGAGATGCGTCGCCTACAGAAGGAGCAGACTGATGCCGTCCGTATGCTGACTGAGCTTCTGCGTGGCCAGTCCACAGTCCGACGGCAGGTTTCCGAGGGAGTTGCCGGCGTCGCGGTCTCTACACAGCAGTCGGCTCAGGCACCCGTTACAGGAGCTCGACCTGACCCACCACCTCCTGACCTCTTGGATGTTGAGCCATTCATGCCAGGCATGCCAGATGACTCCCCGGATCATGAGATTCGAGTTCTTCAGGAGCGCCTCCGTCAGCTGTAGACGGGCACCAGATCTCCTCGGATCCCTATGGTGCGATCATCACCCGACTATCCCGGTGACTATCCCCTCCCAGGAGTCTTCCCCGTCTCTCATCCTCCTCGGCCTGCGGTTGCTCCCCCCACGGAGCGGCAACCCAAGGACTTTGAGACACCACCTCCACGGTACATCACCGAGGACGGCTTTGACTGCTGGGAGATCCTTTTTCAGGTCTGGGCTACTTCAGAGGGCGTGTGGCCCTACTACCACAGCCCGTATCAGCCTACAGACCCAGCACAGGTGCTGACAGCAGCCAGGGCGATGCGCAGACTCCTCTATGCCATGCCACGCGAGACCGTCGTCGACTTCCGCCCCTTCCTTGGAGAGCCCGGCACAGGCACGGGCGCCGACCCACGCGGGGGTTGGGATCTGGCCTTATCCATGCTGGCTACAGAGATGCACGCCACCCGTGCAACACACATTCATGCCTTTCACTCTCTGCGTCAGGGGCCTGCAGAGCCTGCATCTGATTACTGGCGACGCGCCATGCGCATCTACACGTGCCTTGGGACCTCCGAAGGCACACAGCTGTGGGCGCTTCGTACAATGATGCTCGGAGTTCGCCTTGAGTAAACTGACATCTTCACACTGTACAGCGACGCTGTCCTTGAGCCCTTTTCAGCCACGCTGTAGCTTCTCCCTTGGGTGCATCAGCTCTTCCTCCAGGTGACTTCAGCCCGCGAGGCAGCCGTGGCCCATCAGGAGACTTCCCTTGCTGCAGCAGTCATCGCATCACCACCGTCATCCCTCCTGCAGTCTCCTTCTTCATCCTCCATCACATCCTCGTCTTCCTCCTCCTCTTTGGCCCCACCCATACCCACTCAGACATAGGGTGTTGGAGCAGTTTCTTAGGGGAAGAAGAAGAAGGGGAAGCGGGGACCAGGTCAGCAGTAGGCACAGCAGCAGTCGCCATCAGGTGGTAGCAGTGGACATTCCGTTCACTATTACAACTGTGGAGGTGCCCATCGCTACACCGAGTGCCAGCAGCTGCTCGACTGGGCGTGGATTACTCGTGGGCTCCAGGCTGCACACGCCTCCGCTCCACATCCAGCACGTCATCCTCGCCATCCTCCGGACGCGTGGCGGCCACGACTGCAGCTGTTCCTGCTTCTCCAGCGGCGAGTAGCAGCGATCCGGACCCACGCGACCGCACCATCGCCGAGCTCCGACACCTTCTGGCGCTCCGCTTTCAGGGAGGTGCGAGTGTGTTATCACAGCCGAGTGATTCACAGACTGTCGGTCCGTGTGTTCTTGTGGCTCGAGATGACTCGTGTGGGGGGGCACAGTCGGCATGTGATGATGATGGACCTGATTGTACAGATTGGATTCATGAGTCTCACCTTTGTGCCCTTCGTCTTTTCTCCCCACCTGTTGCCCAGCGTCCGTCTGAGGCCGAGTGTTCCATTGCCTGTTGTACAATGACGCCCTCCAGTCGTGATTCAGGTGGCACTTGGATCATCGATTCAGGTGCCACTCATCACATGACGTGTCGTCGTAGTGACTTCGTTGTTCTCGATCCTGTTGCGTCTGTTCGTTCCGTCCGCACAGGCTCTGGTCAGTCCTTGCCAGTCCAGGGTGTTGGGGTTGTGTGTTTCGATAGTCCGTCTGGCCCCTTGTATCTCTGCGAGGTGCTGTTTGTGCCTGACCTTGAGCTCAGTTTGCTTTCTGTACGTGCTTGCACACTGATGGGACTCTCTGTGGAGCACACTGCCGAGTCCGTGATTGTGACTGCCATTGACACTCGCAGCGTGGTTCTGCGTGCCTCTCTTGTGGATGACCTGTACCGTGTCTCCAGGACTTCTGCTCCTTGCTCCCCTTCCCCTGTAGCTCGTGTTTTTGTCACTGGTGTCCTGTCTCCTGAGCACCAGCGATTGCTTCATCGCCGTCTGTGTCATGTGGGCTCCGACACTGTGTCGAAGCTCATTCGGACACAGCCCGCTCTCGGTCTTGATGCGGCTTCTTTTGAGAAGCCGCCCAAGACCGGCTGTCTCTTCTCCGCCCAGGGTAAGATGTATCGCTGCACCTACCCTGACTCTCATTCTCGAGCACTTTGCCCTCTCGAGTTAGTCCATTCAGACCTCCTCGGTCCTCTTCCTATCGATTCTTTGTCCGATAGGGGTCGATATGTCCTGACTCTGACTGATGACTTCACCCGGATGCGGTGGGTCTACAGCCTACGCCAGAACAGTGACGCCGCTCTCACAGTTCGCCTTTGGCTAGTGATGGCTGAGCATCAGTCCCGCCACACACTGCACACTTTCCGCTCGGATCGTGGCGGCGAGTTTCTAGGCGAGCTGGATAGCTTCTTTGCTAAGCACATGATTTTTCACCAGGTCTCCGCTCCTGCTACTCCTCAGCAGAAAGGTGTTTCTTAGCGTTGGAACTGCACCATGGAAGATGCGGTTCGCGCTATGCGGTCTGAGTGCGGTCTCCCAGAGTCCTTCGCTTTTGAGGGTTTTGCCTACATGACATGGGTCTGGAACTGCCTCCCGCACGGTCCTCTTCCGGACCACGTCACACCGTATGAGCTCTGGTTCGGCCACCGTGCTGACCTTCGTCTCGCTCGCGTCTGGGGGTCCTTGGCTTCCGTGTGGCACACCGAGGACCAGCAGGGGTCCAAGGTCTCACCGCGGGGGCGCTTGTGTGCCTTTGTAGGCATCTCCCCGTGATCGAAGGCCTGGCATTTTTGGGACCCTACCCGTCGTCGCATTGTTGAGTCACGCGACGTGCTCTTCTTTCAGTCCCTCACCCACCGTGATTTGACGTTGATTACGTCGCTATCTGTCATGCACATCCCTACGTGTGAGGTCTCTCACCGGATGGGGGAGTCTTCGCCTGCGAGCACCCCTCGCCAGGCTGATGTGTCCGTTCGAGCTCCCTCCACTTCACGGTCTCCGGCTCTTGATGATCCAGCGATCATCGCTGTCGGTCCAGAGACCTCTCTAGCACCACCGGCTTCTACCCTGGTTCCCTCGCCTCCCTCAGGTACCCATGATCCTACTCCTGTGCGTACTCATGTGTCCGCCGGCACTCCTGCCTCTGTGTGTGGCCCTGCCTCACCTGCCCCTACTGACACACCGAGTCCCGTGTCTCCCACACATGCATCTCCTCGCACGACATCACCAGATCTCTTGCCTCAGCTCTCCCCAGCTTGAGGTACACCCCTTGAGCCCAGGTTACTCCCGTGAGCCAGGCGGTCGTCTTCGACCATTGGCCCTGCACCCAGGCGCTCCACTCGTAGCATCGCGAGTGGTGATCCCGGCACAAAGGCCCTAGGCCTGAGTGTCCGCACTGAGCACACAGAGGTACACCCAGCGTGTCCCGTAGGGCAGGATCTTGTCACTCGCGAGTTCCACATCGCTTGTGACGTAGCAGCCGATCTTGTGGTCGTCAGACCTAGCACTGAGGCGTGCGCTCTTGCCACGCAGAGCTCTCCCTCTTTGGCGCCTGACCCGGGCACACTGAGGGAAGCTCTCTCATCACAGGATGCTGACGCTTGGCGTGTTGCCTGCGAGGATGAGCTTTGCGCCATCCGAGAGCACGGAGTTGACGAGCTAGTCAACCTTCCACCTGGGAGGAAGGCTATTCAGGTCAAGTGGGTCTTTTGCAAGAAAGTGAAGCCAGATGGCTCATTGGAATGCCACAAGGCTCGCTTGGCCGTCTAGGGGTACTCTCAGATTGAGGGCATCGATTACACTGACACCTTCGCCCTTGTCGGCCGTATGACCTCAGCTCGAGCTCTTTTCGGTGTAATGGCTCAGCATGACTGGGAACTACACCAGATGGATGTGAACAATGTGTTCCTCCATGGCTCTCTGGATGAGGAGATCTACGTGGCTCAGCCACCCGGTTTTGAGGACGGAAATAAGGTCTGGCGCTTGCGCAAGTCCTTGTACGGCCTCAAGCAGTCTCCTCGGTGTTGGAACAAGGAGATCACTGGCACCCTGACTCGTGCGGGATATGTACAAAGCGAAGCAGATCCCTCTCTCTTCATCCGCCGGACGCCTGAGCGGTTCACCGCCATCCTGGTCTATGTCGACGACCTTCTGATCGCGTCTCCTTCATTGGAGGCCGTGAAGGAGGCCAAGGCCGTCCTCCAGACTGCCTACAATATGAAGGAACTTGGTCCTGTAGCGGTCTTTTTTGGCATGGAGATCGTACGAGATCGCAGACGTCGTACTCTGCTACTGCACCAGG
>SZWC01003632.1:114767-160649 GCA_023375785.1 Penium margaritaceum
CGTGCGGGATATGTACAAAGCGAAGCAGATCCCTCTCTCTTCATCCGCCGGACGCCTGAGCGGTTCACCGCCATCCTGGTCTATGTCGACGACCTTCTGATCGCGTCTCCTTCATTGGAGGCCGTGAAGGAGGCCAAGGCCGTCCTCCAGACTGCCTACAATATGAAGGAACTTGGTCCTGTAGCGGTCTTTTTTGGCATGGAGATCGTACGAGATCGCAGACGTCGTACTCTGCTACTGCACCAGGCCCGATACACACGTGTTGTGGGGGAGCGCTTCAGCGACCTCCTTGGCGCTGTGCCCACGGCGTCCACACCTCTCACACCCAACGGGCAGGATTCCCTGAAGGTGGACGATCCCACACAGCTGGGGGAGACAGTGGATGTGACCTTGTACCTCTGCCTCATCGGATTTTTGATGTACCTGGCCACTACCACACGTCCAGACATCGCATTCGCCGTCAACCTCCTTGCCCAGTTTTTGCAGGATCCATGTGCTAGAGCCCTTCATGCGGCTGTGCGAGTGGTGCGGTACGTGGTTTCCACACCGTACCTCGGACTCTGCTTTCGCCGGCAGTGTTTGGTGGTCCTTGACGGCTACACTGACAGCGACTGGGCTTGGAGCCCAGACAGACGCAGTCGCACTGGTTACGTGTTCCTGCTCGGTGGTACCGCTGTATCCTGGCGTAGTGGGAAGCAGGGCTTCATTGCACATAGCTCATCAGAGGCAGAGTATGTCGCTCTGGGTGCAGGGGCTGCTGAGGCGGTATGGCTGCAGCGCCTGTTCCTTGAGCTGGGTCAGTCAGTACCCGCCATTGTGCTTCGTTGCGACAACCAGAGTGCTCTTGCCATTGCGGAGAACTCTGGTGTCTTCCATGATCGCACAAAGTACATTGCAGTGGAGCATCACTTTGTGCGTGACCTGGTGGAGTGACACGTGATCTCCGNACCGCTGTGTCCTGGCGCAGCGGGAAGCAGGGCTGCATTGCACGTAGCTCATCGGAGGCAGAGTATGTCGCTCTGGGTGCAGGGGCTGCTGAGGCGGTATGGCTGCAGCGCCTGTTCCTTGAGCTGGGTCAGTCAGTACCCGCCATTGTGCTTCGTTGCGACAACCAGAGTGCTCTTGCCATTGCGGAGAACTCTGGTGTCTTCCATGATCGCACAAAGTACATTGCAGTGGAGCATCACTTTGTGCGTGACCTGGTGGAGTGACACGTGATCTCCGTTATTTGGGTTGGCACTGACATGCTGCGTGCTGACTTCTTGACAAAGGCACTAGCACGCGGAAAGTTCTTGGTGGCCATTCGTTCTGTCGGACTTTGCCCCTTGCCTGAGAGTGGTTGAGTGTGGGGTGTTTTGGTGGCCATTCGTTCCGCCGTTGCACGCGTTGTTGTACTCGTTTTCAGTGCTGCACGTGTATGGACATGCGTACCATCGGGTCATGGGGGAGTGTTGTGATTTGTGACATTTCTGTCGACCTGTACAGTTTACTGTGACCACTCGACCGTGTCCATACTCGTGCAGATCCCTGAGGCGGACCCAGGCGGTACCGGTGCGTCATTGGATGGCAGACTACCAGCTTCGAGCTGAACGACGACCGTTCCAGAGCTCTGGACGCTACCCGGGACTTCCTGCAGTTTTTCTGCAGCACGCATGACTTTATCGGTGGACTGGCCGTGGGCCCGATTTGCATGTTTTACATTGTGTGTCCACCGTTCGATGCCGGATGCATGCATGTGATCAGTCGTAGCGTCCGGCTTGTGATTATGCACGTCTAGGTTCAGACGGCGTAGCGTTCTGACATGTGTGCGCAGAGTTACGGCCAAAACAGCGGTTTTGGGCTGGTTTTAGGACAGATCTGCACTGCCGCGTGCGACACCCACCGTGCGCCGCGGCAGGTACTTATGCCATGGACCTGTCATTTGTCATCTCTCTCTGCAAATGCTATTGAAGCATTCAGACACTTTGCCTTGTGTCCCCTAGCCAAACTCTTGCCGTTGCGTGTGACTGTCGTCACCGTCTGATCAGGCACTGGCGCCTGGTCAACGGGAGTGTTGCTAGGAAGCTTCTTTGCATCTTTTCAGCTGCTCTTGACGTGGCGACACAGTCCGGTCAGCTGGCCCAGTAGCAAGCAAGCAGGTACAAGAAAAAAAAAAGGGTTAGGCTAGGGAAAACGGGCAAAGTATCATAAGCTTCCATAGCTTAGTAATGTAGAGAGGAATGACAAGTGACAAGCATACAACACAAATACATGCCGAGGCGCATGGTGGGTGACGCAAGCGGCACTTTCAGTTTGTCCTAAAACCGGCCCAAAACCACTCTTTTGGCCAAACTGTGCGCACAGGCATCCAAACACAACACTGTCTGAACCTAGAGATGCAAAATCTCGTGCCAGACGTTATGAATGTCACACGCACAAATCTGGCATCAATCCGTGGACACACAATACAAAACTTTCAATGGAGCCCAAGAGCCAGTCCGCAGAGAAAACTCTAGCAGCTACAGAAAAGCTGCGGAGCACTCCAACAAGCCCCCAGGTCTGCGTGGTAGCTGTTTAGTACCTACTGTTGTGTGGATTCAGGCCATGCACATCCCTTTTTGACCTTGCACACCCAGCTCTAGTCGATTGCTTTCCGCCCATGTGGGAGTGGGATGAGCATGTAGACGCCATGCTCAAGCAACACATTCATGTCTACGTTGGTCATCACTTTCTCCCACTCTGCAGTGTTCGGACGACCACTGCCTCTTCCACTGCCAGTGGCCCTGTGAGGGGTGTTTCAGTGCTGGTTGGTCCGACGGTATGATAGAAGTGCGCGTAGCTAACTCTAGCAACATTACACTATGATTGAAGGACAGGATAAGGTTGTGCTGCTGTGTCTGTGTCCGGTATGGAGGGGGGTACAGGGATATCTGGTGTTGTGTGCGTGTCACTGGAGCCCGATGACGCCTTATGGACGTCATCGTTCCGGTCTGTAGACTATGGCTATTCTGCCTGCACTCTGGCAAGAGGGAAAACGACTGGTACGCTGACATACTCTGGGTATCGGTCAGCGACTCTGAGTGTCAGTGTCGGCTTTAATGTTTTAAAAACCTTGTATGGCATGTGCTCCAAGAACGATGCATCCTGACTCCCAATAAATGTATGATGGACAGGATCCCAAAACCTCCATGCTTTGGAGACATGCTTCGGTCTCGAGCCAACTGGGGGCACACGCCGTCACTCTCCTGACATCGGAGGAACTCCCTGCTTTGTTAGCATCTGCCGCCCCTTCTTCCCCTAAAGCATCTGCTCGACCTTCATATGCTGCAACTGTCCATTTCCCTCTTCATCAGATCCTCCTCCTCTTCATCTTCCATCCTTCGCCTGCACCGTCCTCGTTAGCCTCATCAGCTTCATCTGTTTCCTCGTCGACCTCATCACCTTCCTCCGCATCACCATTTGCTTCATCAGCTTCATCAACTTCATCCTTCAGTATTGTGCAGCGCACGAGGTTTTTTCCCCTCCGTCATCATCTTTCCGCCATCATTGGTATCAGCCGCTCGGCACAAGGATCCACATGGTCAAATTGCTTATCTCGCGGCGACCTGTGCCCACGCTGATTTCTCATCAGCACACCTGATTCTGCCCCTCCAGCCAAGTCATCATCGACCTGCCACTTCCTCATCATCATCTGCTCCGCACAAGGATCCGCTCAGTTGAACCGCCCATCTTGAGTCGACCTGCGCCCATACGGGGCCTTTTCATCGGCACACGTGGTTTTCCCGTATGCCCAAACATCATCATCAACCATCAGCCTCCACTTTCATCATCAGTATCCTTCAACATCTGTGGCCAACACAAGGATCTTCACGGGCCAGCTGCCAATCTCGGAGTGGCATGGACCCAAGCCGGCAGCAGATTTCTCGCGGCATGTTGGCGTCCGCCTTCCCCTTTCCGCGTCCTTTCTCCCGTATTTCAGCGGCACACGTGGCTTCGTCCCTCCACCCAAACCTTCATCAAGCAGTAGCCCTCGCAGTCCTCCATCTTTATCATCATCATGAGCTTGGAACAAGGATCCGCCCGGTCAAACCGCCTTCCCCTTACCTGCGCCCACGCCGAATATCTTCCGAAGTGCACAAGGCTTCGCTTCTGCACCCAGTTCATCAGCTATCCGCCATCATCATCATCTCCTCAAAACCTCAGTTCCTCATCATCATCTACCTCACATCCATCTACTTCTATCGCCAAAATGTAGTGACTCCCTATCCTCTTGCAGATACAACGACACAGCTGTGGTAGAGCTTCCTTTGTGAGTGGCGTAGTGGCAGCGCCTTCCACCATCATCCGCAATTCAAAGACTTCCCTTGTCATGGCAGCTCAGAGACAAACCATTTTCATGTTCCCTGGATTTTCTTCTCTGGAGGACAACATCAACTGTTCAAAGATCAATGCTGACGGCAATCATTATTTCAAATGATGGCGAAGTCAACTCCGACAAGAAGCCTCCTTCATGTAAATCCATGGACTCAACCTTCTTCATGTCCTTCGGAACAGAGGAAGCAGAGAAGTCTGGTGGACAGCCCATGCGCAACGCAAATATAAAGAAGCCCAACCACAACTACGAGGCCTTCTCTATTTCACCACCGATGTGGAATTTCATTGCATTCTCGAAGCACATCGGCATCAACCTCTTCCCCGGACCATGCAAGAAATCCTGGAATACTGCACTCAAAGAGGAACACATCCCTAGGTACCTCGTCCAGCTCACCTTGATCCTCCTCCATACAGTTTTGTTGATGAAGAAGGATGCTTCTAACTACAACCAGTTATCAGGGACCAGAGGAGAGTCGAAGAAGAAGAAAAATTGCACTAAGTTGAACAACGGCCTCACACTCCTACGTCCTCTAATAAAGAATAATATTACAACCATCACAGGTAATTGACCAGTCCTGTGCCACACCAACAAAAAGCATTGTCTATCTTGTCAAGTTTGAAGGGGGATGTCAGAATGAAGCCTTCACAAGAGAAGGAGAAATTTCCAAATTCTCAATTACGGCTCATGTCCAAGGACCAAACCACCTTGACTAACGGTGTAACGGTGCATCCTACTTGTGTCCTATTTGTGCCCTAGTTGCGCCCTAGTTGTGTCTTACTTGTGCCCTACTTGCGTCCTACTTGCGCCCTACTTGCCACCTACTTGCGCCCTAGTTGCGCCCTAGTTGTTCCCTAGTCGTGTCCTAGTTGCACCTCAGTTGGGCACTAGCCACGCCCTAGTTGTGCCCTAGTTGCGACCTCGTTGTGACCTACTTGCACCCTACTTGCGCCCTAGTTGCGCCCAAGTTATGCCATAGATTTGGCCTAGTTGCGCCCTAGTTGCGCCTCAGTAAGGCACTAGCTACGACCTAGTTGCGCCCTAGTTGCACACCCTAGTTGTGCCTTAGTTGTGCCCTGGTTACGTCCTAGTCGCGCCCAAGTTGCGGCCCAGTTGCGCCCTACTTGCGTCCTACTTGCAACCTACTTGCACCCTAGTTGCGCCCTAGTTACGCCCTAGTTGCACCGTACTTGCGCCCTAGTTGCGCCATACTTGCGCCCTAGTTTTAACCTACATGCACCCTGGTAGCGCCCTAGTTGTGCCTTAGTTGCACACTAGATGCTATCTAGTTGCGCCCTAGTTGCACCCTAGTTGCGCCCTACTTGCGCCCTACTTGCACCCTACTAGCGCCATAGGTGCATCCTAGCTCTACCCTAGTTGCAACCTACTTGCGCCCTATGTGCTCCCTACTTGCGCCCTAGTTGCATCTTACTTGCGGCCTCCTTCGGCCCTTGTTGAGCCCTAGTTTGTCCCTAGTTGTGCCCTGGTTACATCCTACTTGCGTCCAAGTTGCACAATAGTTGCTTCCTAGTTGGGCCCTGCTTGCGCCATACTTACATCGTAGTTGCGCCCTTATTGCGCCCCAGTTGCGCCCTAGTTGAGCCTATGTTGGACACCAGCTACACCCTAGTTGCGTCCTAGTTCCGCCCTAGTTGCGTCCTAGCCCTAGTTGTGCCCTACTTGTGCCGTATATACGCCCTGCTTCCACCTTAGTTGCGTCCTAGTTGCACCTCAGTTGCAACTAGGGTGTAGCTAGTGCCCAATATAGCACTATGTTGGGCTAGTGCACAAGTAGGGAAAACTTGAGCCCTAATTGCGCACTAGTTGTGTCTTACATACACCCTAGCTGTGCCCTAGTTGCGCCCTAGTTGCGCTCAAGTTGCACCCTAGTTGCACCTCTGTTAGGTATTAGCTACGTTCTAGTTGTGCTATAGTTACGTCCTACTTGTACCTCAGTTTGGCTCTAGCTAAGCCCTTGTTGTGCCCTAGTTGTGCCCTAGTTGCGCCGTAGTTACGCCCTAGATTCGCCCTAGTTATGCCTTAGTTGCGACTGAGTAAGGCATAAGCTATGCCCTAGTTGCGCCCTAGTTGTACCCTAGTTGCACCCTACTTGCACACCCTAGTTGCGCCCTAGTTGTGCCCTAGTTGCGCCCTAGTTGCGCCCCAGTTGCGCCCCAGTTGCGCCCTTGTTGTGCCCTACTTGTGCCCTACTTGCACCCTACTTGTCCTCTAGTTGCACCCTACTTGCGCCCTAGTTATGCCATACTTGCGCCCTCGTTGTACCCTACTTGCACCCTAGTTGCGCCTCAGTTGGACATTAGATACAACTTAGTTGCGCCTTAGTTGCACCCTAGTTGCGCCTAACTTGCGCCCTGTTTGCACCCTACTTGTGCCATAGTTGCGTTCTAGTTTCACCCCAGTTGCGACCTACTTGCGCCCTACTTGCCCCTTCTTGCACCCTAGTTGCACCCTCCTTGCCCCCTCCTTGGGCCCTCGTTGAGACCTAGTTGGTCCCTAGTTGCGCCCTAGTTGTTTCCTACTTGTGCCCTAGTTGCGTCCTAGTTGAGCCCTACTTGCGCCATACTTGCACCCTAGTTGTGCCCTTATTACGCCCCAGTTGCACGCTAGTTGCGCCTACGTTGGGAACTCTCTACACCCTAGCTGCGTCCTATTTGCGTCCTAGTTGCGCCATTGTGGCATCCTGGTTGCGCCCTTTTTGCGCCGTACTTCCACCTTAGTTGCGCCCTTGTTGCACCTCAGTTGCAACTAGGGTGTAGCTAGTAGCCAACATAGCACTATGTTGGGCTAGTGCGCAAATAGGGCAATTTTTTGTCCTACTTGCACACTAGTTGTGTCCTACTTGCACCCTCGTTGCGCCCTATTTGCTCCCTAGTTGCGCCCTAGTTGCACCCTAGTTGCGCCTCTGTTCGTTACCAGCTACACGCTAGTTGTGCCCTAGTTGCGCCCTAGTTGTTCCTCAGTTGGGCTCTAGCTAAGCCCTTGTTGCGCCCTAGTTGCACCCTAGTTGCACCCTAGTTGCGCCCTAGTTGCACCCTACTTGGGCCCTAGCTGGGCCCAACTTGCACCCTAGTTGCGTCTAACTTGCGTCCCAGTTGAGCACTAGTTGGGCACTAGCTACGTTCTAGTTGTGCCATAGTTGCACCCTAGTTGTTTCCTCGTTGCGCCTTACTTACGCCCTAGTTGTGTCCTACTTGCCCTCCAGTTGCACCCTAGTTTTGCTCTACTTGCGTCCTACTTGGGTCCTAGTTTTGCTCTAGCTGCATCCTAGCTGCGCCCTACATGCGCCTAACTTGCACCCTACTTGTACCCTACATGCGCCTTATTTGCGCCCTAGTTGCGCCCTGCTTGTACCCTTCTTGCACCCTACTTGCACCCTACTTGGGCCGTACTTGCACCGTACTTGTGCCCTACTTGCACCCTACTTGTGCCCTAGTTTCGCCCTTGGTACGGCCTAGTTGCACCCTAGTTGCACCCTACTTGCACCCTAGTTGCGCCCTACTTGCTCCCTTGAAGTGTCTAAGTTGCGCCTCTATTGGGCACTAGCTACATCATAGTTGCACCCGAGATGTGTCCTAGTTGCACCCTAGTTGCACCCTAGTTGTGCCCTACTTGTACCCTACTTGCACAATAACTGTGCACTAGTAGCGCCTCAGTTGGGCATTTGATACGGCCTAGTTACGTCCTAGTTACGCCCTAGTTATGCCCTACTTGCACCCTACTTGCGCCCTAGTTGCACCCTAGTTGCACCCTACTTGCGCCGTACTCGCCTCCTTCTTGTGTCCTAGTTCCGCCTAGTTGCACCCTAGTTGTGTCCTACTAGCACCCTTCTTGCACCCTACTTGCACCCTTGTTGCGCCCTCGTTGTACCCTAGTTGTGACCTACTTGCGCCCTACTTGCACCCTACTTGTGCCCTAGTTGTACCCTAATTACGCCCTAGTTGCGCCCTAGTTGTACCCTACTTGGGCCCTAGTTGCACCCTAGTTGCACCCTTGTTGGGTCCTATTTGCGCCGTAGTGGCGCCACACTTGAGCCCTAGTTGTACCCATGTTGCGCCTCTGTTGGGCACTAGCTACGTCCTAGTTGCGCCCTAGTTGTGCCCTAGTTGCGCCCTGGTTGTGCCTTAGTTGCATCCTTGTTGTGCCCTGATTTTGCCCTCCTTGCACCCTAGTTGCGCCCTACTTGCGCCCTAGATGTGTCCTACTTGCACTTGTGACGCTCGAGTTACGTTCTAGGTGCGCCCTAGATGCGCATGAGTAAAGAAATAGGTACATCCAAGTTGTGCCTTAGGTTCACCCTAGTTGCGCCCTAGTTGTGCCCTACTTGCGCCCTACTTGCCCCCTAGTTCCGCCCTACTTATGCAGAAGTTGCGCCCTAGTTACGCCCAAGTTGCACCCTAGTTTTTGGCACTAGCTACGGCCTTGTTGCACCCTAGTTGCACCCTAGTTACGTCCTACTTGCGGCCTAGTTGTGTCCTAGTTGTCCCCTACGTGCACCCTAAGAACACCCTAGTTGCGCCCTCGTTGCGCACTAGTTGCACCCTAATTGCGCCCTTCCTGCGCCCTACTTGTGGCCTAGTTGCGCCCTAGTTGCGCCCAAGTTGCGTCCTACTTGCACCCTTCTTGCGCACTAGCTGTGCCCAAGTTGCACCCTCGTTGCGACCTACTTGGACCCTATTTGCATCCTACATGCCCCCTAGTTGCGCCCTGCTTGCGCCATATTTGTGCCCTACATGCCCCCTACTTGCGCCCTGGTTGCGCCTTAGTTGTGCCCTAGTTGCACACTAGTTGTGCCCTAGTTCTGGCCTAGCTGCCCCCTAGTTACGCCCTCGTTGAGCCCTAGTTGTGCCCTTGTTGCACCCTACTTGCGCTCTAGTTACGCCTTAGTTGCTGCCTACTTGCGCCTTCCTTGCGCACTACTTGCGCCCTACTTGCACCGTAGTTGCGCCCTAGTTGCGCCCTTCTTGTGCCTTACTTGTGCCTTACTTGTACCGTACTTGCATCCTAGTTGCGCCCTAGTTGTGTCCTAGTTGTGCCCTACTTGTGCCCAACTTGTTTACCAGTTGTGCCTTAGCTACGTCCTAGTTGCACCCTAGCTCCGTTCTGTTTGTGCCCTACTTGCACTCTACTTTCACCTTAGTTGCGCCCTAGTTGTACCCTACTTGCATCCTACTTGCACCTTATTTGTGCCCTACTTGCACCCTACTTGGCCCCTACTTGTGCCCTAATTGTGCCCTAGTTGCACCCTAGTTGTGTCCTAGTTATGCCTCAGTTGGACACTAGCTACGCCCTACCTTCACCCTAGTTATGCCCTACTTGTGCCCTACTTGCGCCCTAGGTGCGTCCTAGTTGCGCCCTTGATTTGCCCTAGTTCTACCCTAGTTGCGTCTCATTTGGGCACTAGCTACACCCTAGATGCGCCCTAGTTGTGCCCTAGTTACGTCCTACTTGCACCCTTCTTGCACCCTGGTTGCGCCTTAGTTGTGCCCTAGTTGCGACCTAGTTGCGCCCCAGTTGCACCCCGTTTGTGCACTAGTTGTGCCCTACTTACGCCCTACTTGCACCCTAGTTGCACCCTAGTTCCTCCCTGCTTGTGCCTTACTTTGGCCATACTTGTGACGTACTTGCATCCTCTTTGCACCCCAGTTACGCTATAGTTGTGCCATAGTTGTGCCCTACTTGCGCCCTTCTTGCCTCCTACTTGCGCCCTAGTTGCACCCTAGTTGCGCCCTAGTTGCGCCCTACCTGCATCCTACTTACACCCTCGTTTAGCCCTCGTTGACCCTACTTGCGTCCTACTTGTGCCCTACTTGTGCCCCACTTGCGCCCTATTTACGCCATACTTGCTTCCTAGTTGCGCCCTAGTAGTACCCTAGTTGCGCCCTAGTTATACCCTAGTTGTGCCCTAGTTGCACCCTAGTTGCGCGCTAGTTGCGTCCTTGTTGCGCTCTAGCTATGCCCTAGTTGTACCCTAGTTGTACCATAGTTGCACCCTAATTGCGCCATACTTGTGCCATACTTGTGTCCTACTTGTGCCTTCGTTGCACCCTAGTTGCGCCCTAGTTGTGACCTAGATGCGCCCTAGTTGCACCCTAGTTGCGTCTCAGTTGGGCACTAGCTAAAAAGCGCGCCCTAGCTGTGCCCTAGTTGCGCCCTACTTGCGCCCTACTTGTGCCATGCTTGCGAACAAGTTGCGCCCTAGTTGTGCCCTAGTTGGAACCTAGTTGTGTCTAGTTGCGCCCTTGTTGGGCCCAAGTTGCGCCCTAGTTGCGCCCTAGGTGCGCCCTCGTTGTAACCAAGTTGCGTCCTACTTGCGGCGTAGTCGTGCCCAAGTTGTGCCCTGGTTGCACCATAACCGCGTCCTCGTTGTGCCCTAGTTGCGCCCTAGTTGTGCCTCAGTTGGACAGAGGCTACGCTCTAGTTGCACCGTAGTTGCACCCTATTTGCGTCCTAGTTGTGCCCTACTTGCAGAATACTTGCGCCCTAGTTGCAACATTGTTTTAAACCAGTTGCATCCTAGTTACGCCTTAGTTGGGCATTAGCTACACCCTAGTTGTGTCCTAGTTGCACCCTAGTTGCGCCCTAGTTTCGCCCTAGTTGTGCCCTAGTTGCACCCTACTTGCGAACTAGTTGTGCCCTAGTTGCACCTCAATTGGGCACTAGCTACGCTGTTGGTGCGCCCTAGTTGCGACCTAGTTGCGTCCTAATTGCACCCTACTTGTGCCCTTGTTGCGCCTTACTTGCACATTAGATGCATCCTACTTGTGCCTTAGTTCCGCCCTAATTTTGCCCTGGTTCAGCCTCTTTTAGGCACTAGCTATGTCGTAATTAGGCCCTAGTTGTGCCCTAGTTGTGCCTTAGTTGAGCACTAGCTACACCCTTGTTGCACCCTAGATGTACCCTAGTTGTGCCCTAATTTCCCCGTACTTGCGCCCTAGTTGTGACTAGTTGTGCCCTACTTGCGCTCAAGTTGAGCCTGGGTCGCACCCTAGTTTGGCCCTGGTTGTGCCTCTTTTGGGCACTAGCTACGTCGTAGTTAGGCCCTAGTTGCCCCCTAGTTGTGCCTCAGTTGGACACTAGCTATGCCCAATTTACGCTCTAGTTGCACCCTAGATGCGCCTTAGTTGCGCCCTTGTTGCGCTCTTGTTGCGCCCTAATTGCCTCCTACTTGCGCCCTACTTGCGCCCTAGTTGTGCCATGTTTACGCTCTAGTTGTGCCCTAGTTTCTCCCAAGTTGAGTCCTACTTGTCCCCTACTTGCGCCCTACTTGCGCCATAGTTGCGCCCTACTATCACACTACTTACACCCTACTTGTACCCTACATGTGTCCTACTTGCGCCTTACTGCGCTCTGCTTGCATCCTAGTTAAGCCCTCGTTGCGTATTAGTGGGACGATCATTTCGTCCTAGTTGCGTCCCTAGTTACGACCTTGTTGCGCCCTAGTTATGCCCTACTTACACCCTACTTGCGCCCTAGTTGCGCCCAAGTTGATTCCCTGTTGTCCCCTAGTTGCGCCCTGGTTGCACCCTAGTTGCGACATAGTTGCACCCTAGTTGTGCCCTACATGCACCCTACTTATGCCCTAGTTCCGCCCTAGTTGCGCTTTGGTTACGCCCTACTTGCGCCCTACTTGAAACCTACTTGCATCCTCGTTGCGAGCTAGTTGCACCCTAGTTATGCTCTACTTGCACCATACTTGTGCCCTAATTGCTTTGGAGCTGTGCCCTCGTTGTGCCCTTGTTGTGCCCACCTTGCACCCTAGTTGGGTCCTAGTTGCAGGCTAGTTGCGCCCTCGTTGCACCATACTTACGCCCTAGTTGAGTCCTACTTGTGCCCTAGTAAGGCCCTGGTTGCATCCTATGTGCGCCCTCATTACGCCCAAGCTTTGCACTACTTGCATCCTACTCGCATCTTAGTTGCACCCTAGTTGTGCCCGGGTTGCACCCTAGTTGCGCCCTAGTTGTGTCTCAGTTGGGCACTAGCTACGCCCTAGTTACGTCCTAGTTGCGCCCTAGTTGTGCCCTAGTTGAGCCATACTTACACCATACTTGCGCCCTAGTTGCGCCCTAGTTACGCCTTAGTTACACCCTAGTTATGCCCTAGTTACATCCTATTTGATTCCTAGTTGCGCCCTTGTTGCGTCCTAGTTGTGCCCTACTTGTAGCCTAGTTGCGCCCTACTTGCGCCCTAGTTGTGCCTTACTTGTGCACTAGTTGCGTCCTACTTGCGCTCTAGTTGTGCCCTAGTTGCGCCCTAGTTGCACCTCAGTTGGGCACTAGCTATGTCCTAGTTGCGTCCTTGTTGCTCCCTAGTTTCGCCCTAGTTGCGCCCTAGCTGCTCCCTACTTGCGCCCTAGCTGCATCCTAGTTGGGCCCTTGTTGTTCCCTACTTGTGTCCTACTTGCGCCCTTGTAGCGCCATAGTTGAGCCCTAGTTACGCCATAATTGTGCCCTATTTATGTCCTAGTTGTGCCATAGTTGTGCCCTAGTCGTGCCCTAGTTGTGCCCTAGTTGCGCTCTAGTTGCGCTCTAGTTGCACTCTACTTGGGTCCTACTTGCATCCTAGTTGTGGCCTAGTTTCATCCTACTTTCGCCCCACTTGCGCTCTAGTGGTGCACTAGTTGTGCCCTTGTTGGGCACTATCTGCGCCCTACTTGTATCCTAGTTGCGCCCTACTTGCGCCCTAGTTGCGCACTAGTTGCGTTCTAGTTGCGCTTTGCTTACACCATTCTAGGACCCTAGTTGCGTCCTTGGTGTACCCTAGGTGCACCCTACTTGTTCCCTACTTGCGTCCTAGTTATCCCCTAGTTGCGCCCTAATTGTGCGCTAGTTGCACCCCAATTATGCCCTAGTTTCTCCCTACTTGCGCCGTAGTTGCGCCCTGGTTACGGCTCAGTAAGGCATGAGCTACGCCCTAGTTGCACCCTAGTTGGCCCTATTGCGCCCTACCTGCACTCTAGTTGCACCCTATTTGCACCTTGGTTGAGCCATACTTGCGCCCTAGCTGCGTCCAAGTTTCTCCTCAGTTGGGCACTAGCTACGTCCTAGTTGCACCCTAGTTGTGCCCTAGTTGCGCCCTAGTTGCGCCCTACTTGCGCCCTACTTGTGCCCTAATTGAGGCTTAGTTGCGCCCTAGTTGCGATCTACTTGCTCCCTACTTGCACCCTAGTTGCGCCCTAATTGCACCCTAGTTGGGCCCTAGTTGCGCCCTACTTGCGCCCTACTTGAGCCCTAATTGCATCCTTCTTGTGCCCTACATGTGCCTTACTTCCGCCCTAGTTGCACCGTAGTTGCACACTACTTGCACCCTACTTACACCCTAATTGCGCCCTACTTGCGCCTTAGTTGCACCATAGTCGCGCCTCAGTTGGGCCCCAGCTACGTCCTTGTTGCACCCTTGTTGCGCTCTAGTTATGCTCTTTTTGCATACTACTTGCACCCTAGTTGCGTTCTACTTGCGCCCTAGTTGCACCCTGCTTGCACCCTAATTGGGACCTAGTTGTACTTCAGTTGGGCTCTAGCTACGCCCTAGTTGCACCCTAGTTGTGCCCTAGTTACATCCAAGTTATGCCCTAGGTGCACCTCAATTCATTTATCACCATTGGCCTCACCCGCGAAACTGGGTATTAACAAGTGTGTTAGGCAGTGAACAAACAAGTGAACATGGACTGTTCACACAAACTACTAAACATCACATAGAGCCAATCCTATTCATCATCACGTACAGGGAATTAACATCTGGGCTTTGATGTCATGCATGCATGTGGATGTTTTGTGCAAAATGTTTGCATGAAGAAATACATTTTTTGATGCACTAATCATCAGGCATGTGAATCAAGGGAAATTGAAAGTAACTACCTAGTTGCGCACTAGCTACACCCTAGTTACAGGCTAGTTGTGCCCTAGTTGCACCATAGTTGCGCCCTACTTGCACCCTACTTGCACCCTAGTTGCAACCTACTTGCGCCCTAGTTGCCCTCTTTTTGCGCCCTAGTTGCACCCTACTTGCGCCTCAGTTGGGCACTAGCTATGCCCTTATTGCGCCCTATTTGTGTCACAGTTGTATCCTAATTGCTCCCTCATCCTACCCTACTTGCGCCCTAGTTGCGCCCTAGTTGTGCCCTACTTATGATCCACTTGCACCCTTGTTGCACCGTAGTTGCACCCTAGTTGTGTCCTACTTCCCCCCTTGTTGCGCCCTTCTTGCCCCCCTACTTGCGCCCTAGGTGCACCCTTGTTTCTCCCTAGGTGCACCCTACTTTCGTCCTAATTGCGCCCTATGTGCACGCTAGTTGCACCCTAGTTGCGCCCTAGTTTTGCCGTGTTTGTGCCCTACTTGCGACCTACTTGCGCCCTACATGTGCTCTAGCTCCGCCCTACTTGCACCCTAATTGCGCCCTAGTTACACCCTAGTTGCGACTCAGTTGGATACATGCTACACCCTAGTTGCACCCTAGTTGGGCCTTTCTTACGCCCTAGTTCCGCCCTACTTGTGCCCTACTGGCGTCCTAGTTTCACCCTAGTTGCGCCCAAGTTACATCCTACTTTTGCCCTAGTTGCCCCCTAGTTGCGCCTGAATTGGACACCAGCTATGCCCTTGTTACTCCCTAGTTGTGCCCTAGTTGCGCCCTAGTTCCGCCCTAGTTGCGCACTTGTTACGCCCTGGTTGCGTCCTAGCTGCACCTTAGTTGGGCACTAGCTACTCCCTAGTTACTCCCTAGTTGTGCCCTAGTTGTGCCCTAGTTCTACCCTAGTTGCAACATACTTACGCCCTAGCTGCGCCCTAGTTGCGCCTTACTTGCACCCTACTTGCGTCCTAGTTACACCCTAGTTGTGCCCTACTTGTGCCCTAGTTGCGCCCTAGTTGTACCCAAGTTGTGCCCTACTTACGCCCTACATGAGCCCTAGTCGCACCCTAGTTGCGCCCTACTTGTGCCCTTGTTGCACCCTACTTATGCCAAAGTTGGGCACTAGCTATGCAATAGTTGCGTCCTAGTTATACCATAGTTGCGCCCTACTTACACCCTATATGTGCCAAAGTTACGCCCTACATATGCCCTAGTTTCGCCCTGCGTGCGCCCTAGCTGCACCCTAGTTGCACCTCAATTGGGCACTAGGTACGTCCTAATTGCACCCTAGTTGCACCCTAGTTGTGCCCTAGTTGTGCCCTAGGTGCGCCATCGTTGGACACTACCTATGCCCTATTTGTGCCTTGAGTACGCCCTAGTTGTGTCCTTGTTGTGGAGTTCTTGTGCCCTACTTGCGCCCTACTTGACCCCTAGTTGTCCCCTACTTGCGTCCTACTTGTATCCTAGTCGTGCCCTAGTTGCGGCGTAGTTCCACCATACTTGTGCCCTAGTTGGGTCCTAGTTGTGCCCTTCTTGCGCCCTAGTTGCGTCCTACTTGTGCCCTAGTTGCGCCCTAGTTGCACCTCCATCGGGGACTAGCTACGTCCTAGTTTCACCCTAGTTGTCCCCAACTTGCATCCTAGTTGTGCCCTACTAGCGCCCTACTTGTGCCCTAGTTGTGACCTACTTGCGCCCTATGTGCGTTCTACTTACGCCCTAGTTGCGTCCTAGTTGTGATCTAGTTGCACCCTAGTTACACCGTAGTTGCGCCTTTGTTGGACTCTAGCTAAGCCCTAGTTGAGCCCAAAATGCACCCTAGTTGCGCCCTTGTTGCGCCCTACTTGCGTCCTACTTGCCCCCTAGTTGTGCCCTACTTGCGCCCTCATTGCGTCCTAGTTGCACCTTAGTTACGCCCTAGTTGCGCCCTACTTGTGCCCTACTTGCACCCTAGTTGCGCCTTACTTTTGCCCTAGTTGCACCCTAGTTGCGCCTCAGTTGGACACTAGCTACGTCCTAGATTTACCCTAGTTGCGTCCTAGTTGCGTCCTTGTTGCATCCTAGTTGCTCCTTACTTGTGCCCTAGTTGCGTCCTAGTTGCGCACTAGATGCGCCCTAGTTGTGCCCTACTTGCTTCCTACTTGTGCCCTAGTTGCACCCTAGTTGCACACTAGTTGCGCCCTAGGTTTGTGCTATTGAGAGTGATGAGACAGCTGTCATGACCATTTCCTCCTTGTCCAGTTCCACGTGGATGAGCCACGTGTGAGCCCCTCGTTGTACATAGTGCATGGCTGCGTCTATTCGGATCTGTATGACTTGTTGCCATTTCTTGGGTTTTGTTGCTTCCTCTACTACTTCCACCTATGCTGCATGTGCAATCGCCCTACTTGCATCCTAGTTATACCCTTCATGGCCCCTACTTGCGTCCTAGTTGGGCCCTAGTTGCTCCCTAGTTGCATCCTACTTGCGCCCTATATGCGCCCTACTTGCACCCTAGTTGCACCTTTGTTGTGCCCTAGTTGTGTCTGAGTTGTGCCCTACTATTGTCCTACTTCCGCCCTACTTATGCCCTAGTTGCGCCCTACTTGCACTCTAGTTGTGCCCTAGTTTCACCCTAGTTGCACCCTAGTTGTGCCTCAGTTGGGCACTAGCTACAATCTAGTTGCGCCCTTGTTGCGCCCTAGTTGCACTCTAGTTCTGTTATACTAGTACCCTTATTGCGCCCTAGTTGCCCCCTAATTGCACCCTAGTTGCGTCCTAGTAGCACCGTAGTTGCGTCCTAGTTGTGCCTCACTTGGACACTGGCTACGCCCTAGTTGCGACCTAGTTGCGCCCTAGGTGTGCCTTAGTTGCGCCATAGTTCCGCCTCAGATAGGCACTAACTATGCCCTAGTTATGCCCTTTTTGCACCCTGGTTGCGTCTTAGTTGTGCCCTGCTTGTGCCCTACTTGCATCCTACTTGCGCCTTCGCTGCGCCCTAATTACGCCCTAGTTACGCCCTACTTGCACGGACGCTGTGCCGTAGTTACACCCTAGTTGCACCCTACATGCGCCATAGTTGCGCCCTAGTTGTGCCCTAGTTGCTTCCTTATTGCGCCCTACTTGCACCCTAGTTGCACCCTCCTTGCACCATACTTGCGCCCAAGCTGCACTTTACTTGCACCCTACTTGCACCCTACTTGTGCCCAACTTGCGCCTTACTTGCATCCTAGTTGCACCCTAGTTGTGCCCCACTTGCACCCTACTTGTGCCCTTCTTGCATCAAGTTGCATCCTACTTGCATCATACTTGCACCCTTCTTGTGCCATAGTTGCGCCCTAGGTACGCTATAGTTGTGCCCAACTTGTGCCCTACTTACGCCGTAGTTACGCCTTAGTTGCGTCCTAGTTGTGCACTAGTTGTGGCTTACTTGTGGCCTACTTGTACCCTAGTTACACGTTAGTTTCTCCCTAGGTGTGCCCTAGTTACGCTTTAGGTGCACTCTACTTGTGCCCTACTTGAGTCCTAATTGCGCCCTAGTTGCGCCCTACTTGCGCCCTACTTGTGCCCTACTTGTGCCGTACATGCGACCTAGTTGGGCCCTAGAGGTGCCCTTGTTGGGCTCTACTTGCACCCTGCTTACGCCCTACTTACGCCCTAGTTGCGCCCTTGTTGTGCCCTAGTTGCGCCCTTGTTGCCTCATGTATGCGCCCTATTTACATCCTATTGGCGTCCCAGTTGCGCCCTAGTTGCGCCCTAGTTGCACCATAGTTGTGCCCTACTTGCGTCTGACTTGGGCCCTAGCTGTAACCCACTTGCACCCTAGTTATGCCCTGCTTGCGCCCTAGTTACGCCCTAGTTGCGCCTTAGTTGGACAGTAGCTATGTCCTAGTTGCGCCCTAGTTGCGTCATAGTTGTGTTCTAGTTGCTCCTTACTCGTGCCCTACTTCTGCCCTAGTTGTGCCCTAGTTGCGCCCTAGTTGCACCCTACTTGCATCCTAGGTACACCCTAGTTGTGTCCTAGTTGCACCCCATTTGCACCCTACTCTCGCCCTACCAACGTCCTAGTTGTACCCTTCTTGCTCCCTAGTTGCGCCCTCGTTGCGCCCTAGTTGCTCCCCAGTTGCGCCCTACTTGCGCTCTTCTTGTGTCCCACTTACAACCTTGTTGGGCCCTAGTTGTGTCCTAGTTGTGATCTACTTGTGCCCTACTTGCGGCCTACTTGCCCCTTACTTGGGTTCTAGTTGTGCCCTACGTGCATCCTAGTTGCACCCTAGTTGCGCCTAGTTGCCAGTCAGTTGGACACTAGCTACACCCTAGTTGCGCCCCAGTTACCTTCTACTTGTGCACTACTTGCCCTCTAGTTGCGCCCTAGTTGCACCCTCGTTGCGCCCTAGTTGCGCCCTAGTTGCGTCCTAGTTACGCCTTTGTTTGGCACTAGCTACACCCTAGTTGCGCACTAGTTGCGCCCTAGTTGAACCCTACTTGTACCCTAGTTGATCCCTAGTTGCGCCTCAGTTGGGTACTAGGTAAATCCTAGTCACATCCAAGTTATGCTCTAGTTGCATCCTAGTTGCGCCCTTGTTGTGCCCTCCTTGGGTCCTAGTTGTGCCCTAGTTGCACCCTAGTTGCAACCTTCTTGCGCACTACTTGCGCCGTACTTGCTCCCTAGTTGCACCCTCCTTGTGTCCTACTCCCAACATAGTTGCGCCCTAGTTGGGTCTTTGTTGCACCATAGTTGCGCCCTAATTTCGCCCTAGTTGCACACTACTTATGCCCTCGTTGCACCCAAGTTGCGTCATTCTTGGGCACTCGAGACACACTAGTTGTGCCCTGGTTGCGTCCTAATTGCGCCCTAGTTACGCCCCTCTTGCGCCCTTCTGGCACCCTAGTTGTGCCCTACTTGCGCCCCAATTGCGTCGTAGTTTGGCTTTAGTTGCACCCCAGTTGCACAATAGTTGCGCCTTAGTTGGGTACTAGCTCTGCCGTAGTTGAGCCCTATTTACGTCCCGGATGCACCCTACTAGCATCCTATTTGTACCCTAGTTGTGCCCTACTTGCGCCCTAGATTTTTCCTAGTTGCGCCCTAGTTGCACCCTAGTTGTGCCCTACTTGCGCCCTACTTGGGTCCTAGTTGCACCCTAGTTGCGCCCTAGTTAAACCTTAGTTGGGCACTCGCTATGCCCTTGTTGCGCCCTTGTTTCATCCTTGTTGTTTCCTAGTTGCTCATTTCTTGTGCCCTACTTGTGCCCTAGTTGCACACTAGTTGCGCCCTAGTTATACTGTACTTGCACCCGATATGCACCCTAGTTGCCCCCTAGTTACACGCTAGTTGTGCCCTAGTTGCACCCTAGCTACGCCATACTTGCACTAAAATTGCACCCTTCTTGCCCCCTACTTGTGCCCTAGTTGCGTCGGAGTTGCTTCCTAATTGCACCCTACTTGTGCCCTACTTGTGCCTACTTGCACCCTAGTTGCACCCATGTTGCGCCCTAGTTGTACCCTACTTGTACCCTACTTTTGGCCTACTTTGGCCCTACTTGCACCCTAGTTGCACCCTACTTACACCCTAGTTGCGCCCTGGATGTACCCTAGTTGTGCCTCAGTTGGGTACTTGCAACATCCTAGTTTCTCCCTAGTTGTGCCCTAGTTCCACCCTAGTTGTGCCCTACGTGTGCTCAACTTGCACCCTAGTTGCGTCCTAATCGCACCCTAGTTGCACCCTAGTTGCGCCCTAGTTGCGTGTCTGTTGGGCAATAGCTACGCTCTTGTTGTGCCCGAGATGCACCCTACTTGCACCTTAGTTGTGCCCTAGTTTTGTACCAGTTGCGCCTTAGTTGGGCACTAGCTACGTCCTAGTTGCGCCCTGGTTGCATCCTAGTTGGAACCTAGTTGCGCCCTAGTTTCTCATTGCGTCCTAGTTGTTGTTAGGCACTAGCTGTGCACTGGTTTCCACCTAGTTGCGTTCTAGTTGTGTCTTAGTTGTGCCCTAATTGCGCCTTACTTGCGCCCTAGTTGTGCCCCACTTGCGCCCTAGTTGGGCACTGCTTGCGCCCAGGCTTTGCCCTAGTTGCACCTTTTTTCGGCACTAGTTACACCCTAGTTACGCTCTACTTGAGCCCGCCCGGCATCCTGGTTGCGTCCTAGTTGCACCCTAGTTGCGCCTTACTCGCACCCTACTTGCGCCCTACTTGCACCCAATCTGCACCCTAGTTGCACCCTACTTGTGTCCTACTCACGCCCTAGTTGCGCCCTAGTTGTCCCATAGCTGTGTCCTACGTCCGCCCTAGTTGCGCACTACTTGTGCCCTAGTTGCGCCGTAGTTGCGCCAAATTTGGGCACTAGCAACGCACTAGTTGCGCCCCAGTAGCGTCCTAATTGCGCCCTACTCACGCCCTAGGTGTGCCCCACTTGCCCCCTACTTTCGCCCTACTTGCACCCTAGTTGCGTACTGCTTTCACCCTAGCTGCCCCCTAGTTGCACATCAGTTGGGCACTAGCTTTGCCCTAGGTGCACCCTAGCTCCCCCAGTTGCATCCTAATTGCGCCCTCGTGTGCTCTAGTTGCGCCTCAGTTGGACACTAGCTACGCCATATTTACACCTTAGTTGCGCCCTAGTTGCACCATACTTGCGGTCTAGTTGCGCCATACTTGCGCCCTAGGTGCGCCCTACTTGAGCCCTAGTTGCGCCTTAGTTGGACACTAGCTATGCCTTAGCTGCACCCTAGTTGCCTCCTATTTGCGCCCTAGTTGCGCCCTACTTGTGCTCTACTTGTGCCCTAGTTGCTGCCTTGTTGCGTCCTAGTTACGTCCTATTTGAGCCCTACCTTTGTCCTAGTCGCGGCCTAGTTGTGTCCTAGTTGCGCCTTTCTTGTCCCCTACTTTCACCCTACATGAGCTCTAGTTCCGCTCTAGTTGCACCCTAGTTATGGCCTAGTTGTGCCCTAGTTGCACCCTAGTTACGCCCTACATGCACCCTACTTGGGCCCTAGTTTTGTCCTAGTTGCGCCCTAGTTGCACCATACTTGCATCCCACTAGGGCCCTAGTTGAGCCCTAGTTGCGCCCTAGTTGTGCCCTAGCTGCGCCCTAGTTGGGCCCTACTTGCACCCTAACTACGCCCTACTTGCGTCCTACTTGCGCCCTAGTTACAACCTACTAGCGTCCTACTTGTGGCCTACTTGTGCCCCAGTTGTGTTGTAGATGCGCTCTAGTTGCGCCCTAGTTGCGCACAAGGTGTACCTCAGTTGGACACTTGCTGCGCCCTAGTTGAGCCCTAGTTACGTCCTGGTTGCACCCTGGTTGCGCCCTATTTGTGCCCTAGTTGTGTCCTATTTTTGTCCTAGTTACGTCCTAGTTGCGTCCTAGTTGCGCCCCTGTTGCGCCCTACTTGCGCCCTACTTACGTCCTAGTTGTGCCATAGTTGTGCCCTAGATTTAGTACAGTTGGACACTCGCTACGCCCTAGTTGCACCTTAGTTGCATCCTAGTTGTGTCCTAGTTGCTCCCTACTTGTGCCCTACTTAGACCCTAGTTGCACCCTAGTTGTACCCTAGTTGTACCTCAGTTGGGCACTAGCTTCACCCTAGTTTCGCCCTCTGTGTACCCTAGTTGCACCCTAGTTACGCCCTCTGTGTGCTCTACATGCACATTAGTTGCGTTCTAATTGCACCCTAGTTGCGCCCTAGTTGCGCCCTTGTTGTGCCTCAGTTGGGCACTAGCTACGCCATGATTGTGCGCAAGTTGTGCCCTAGTTGTACCCTAGTTGCGCCCTACTTGTGCCCTACTTGCGGCCTAGTTGTGCCACACTTGCACCCTAGATGCACCCTTGTTATGCCGTAGTTGCGCCTCTGTTGGGCACTAGCTATGCTCTAGCTATACCCTTGTTGCCTCCTATTTTTGCCCTAGGTGCGTCATACTTGTGCCCTATTTGTGTCTTAGTTTTGTCCTAGTTGCACCCTAGTTACGCCCTATGTGAGCCGTCATTCTGTCCTAGTTGCGACCGAGTTGCATCCTAGTTGTGCCCTACTTGTGCCCTACTTGCATCCTCCTTGCGCCCTGGTTGTGCCCTACCCCAAAAAACTTTGATTTCGATGTTAATCATGTTTACCCACATCGAATTTTGTCGAAAATGAACTTTCGTCGAATTCATAGGTACCACCAAAATAATTCAAAAATGTACTTGTCAAAATCAACGCTCTACGCTCTATGCTATTTTTTTTTTCCGTTAACGGTGTTCGACCACCACTGTTGGCTTGGCTCGCTCGATGCCACAGAAGGGTCCTCGCCACCGTGGCGAGGACCCTTCCATGGAATGGAGCGAGCCAACAGTCGGGTTTAGATTATTTAAACACTCGAGCGTCGAGTGTTTTGTTGGAAAAAAAAAGTGATCACGCACTTTTGTCAAATTCAAAGTCAACCCCTGCTATTTCGTTGAATTCATGCATGCCACCTAATTAATTTGAACCCGATCAAAAACTCGTCGAATCAATTATGCAACAGGTAAATAATCGAATTCAAAGTTTTTTAGGGTAGTGTCACCCTGGTTATGCCCTACTTGCACCTTACTTGCGCCATATTTGTGTCCTAGTTGCATCCTAGTTACACTATACTTGCGCCCTAATTGGGCCTTATTTAAGCCCTAGTCGCACCTTCGTTGTGTCCTACTTGCGCAATAGTTGCACCCTACTTCCGTCCTAGTTGCACCCTACTTGCGCCCTACTTGGGCCCTAGTTGCACCCTACTTGCTTACTAGTTGTGCCATACTTGCGCCCTAGTTGCATCGTAGTTTGGTTTTAGTTACGTCCTAGTTGTGAACCAGTTGCGCCTCAGTTGGGCACTAGCTACGCCTTAGTTGAGCCCTAGTCACGTCCTAGATGCACCCTAGTAGTCCCCCATTTGCGCCCTAGTTGTGTGCTACTTGCGTCCTAGTTGCATCCTAGTTACGCCATAGTTGCACCCTAGTTGTGCCCTACTTCCACCCTAGTTGTGCCCTAGTTGCGCCCTAGTTGCGCCCAAGTTGTACCTCAGTTGGGTACTTGTTACACCCTAGTTGCATCCTAGTTGTTTCATAGTTTCTCCCTTCTTGTGGCCTACTTGCGCCTTAGTTGCGCACTGGTTGCGCCCTAGTTGCACCGTACTTACGCCCTACTTGTACCCTAGTTGCATCCTAGTTGCGCCCTAGTTGCGCCCTAGTTGCACCCTAGTTGTGTCCTAGTTGTGCCCCAGTTGCGCTTTAATTGGGCACTAGCTACACCCCAGTTGTGCCCTAGTTGTATCCTAGTTGTGCCTTAGTCGCGCCCTAGATGCACCCTGGTTGCATCCTAGTTCTACCCTGATTACGCCCTAGTTGTGCCCTTGTTGAGCCACAGTTGGGCAATAGCTATGCGCTAGTTTCCACCCAATTGTGTCCTGGTTACATCTTATTTGTGCCCTACTTGCGTCATACTTGCACCCTAGTTGTGTCCTACTTGCGCCCTAGTTGCACCATGCTTGCACCCTAGCTGTGCCCTAGTTGCACCTCAGTTGGGCACTGGCTACGCCTTAGTTGCACCCTATTTGAGCCCTACTTGCATCCTAGTTCCGTCCTAGTTGCACCCTACTTGCGCCCTACTTGCGCCCTGCTTGCACCCTATTTGTGCCCTAGTTGCGCTATACTTGTGTCCTACTCACACCCTAGTTGCGCCCTAGTTGCGCCCTTGTTGTGCCATGGTTGCGCCGTACTTCCGCCCAAGTTGCGCACTACTTGTGCCCTAGTTGCGCCGTAGTTGCACCACATATGGGCACTCACAACACACTAGTTGCATCCTAGTTACATCCTAAATGCGCCCAAGTTACACCTTAGGTGCACCCTACTTGTGCCCTAGTTGCGCCGTACTTGCGCCCTAGTTGTGCACTGCTTGCGTTCTTGCTGCACCCTAGTTACACATCAGTTGGACACTAGCTGTGCCGTAGTTGTACCCTACCTCCCCCAGTTGCATCCTTACTGCACCCTAGTGCCCTAGTTGTGCCCTAGGTGCACCCTATTGCGTCCTACTTGCGGACTAGTTGCGCCATACGTGCGCCCTAGATGCGCCCTAGTTGTGCCCTAGTTGTACCTCAGTTGGACACTAGTTACACCCTAGTTGCACCCTTGTTGCCTCCTAGTTGCGCCCTAGTTGCGTCCTACTTGTGCCCTAGTTCCAGACTTGTTGCGCCCTAGTTACGCCCTCTTTGAGTCCCACAGTTGTCCTAGTGGAGGCCTAGTTGTGTCCTATTTACACCCCACTTGTACCCTACTTGCACCCTACTTGCGCTCTAGTTGCGCTCTAGTTTCACCTTAGTTACGGCCTAGTTGCACCCTAGTTACACCCTAGTTAGGCCCTACTTGCACCCTACGTGGACCCTTGTTGTGTCCTAGTTGTGCCCTAGTTGCACCATACCTGCGCCCTATTTGGCCCCTAGGTGAGCCCTAGTTGCGCCCTAGTTGTGCCCTACTTGCGCCCTAGTTCAACCCTACTTGCACCCTAATTGCGCCCTACTTATGCCCTGCTTATGCCCTAGTCGCAGCCTACTTGCGTCCTTGTTGTCCTCTACTTGTGTCCCAATTGCGTCGTAGTTGTGCTCTAGTTCCGCCCTAGTTGCGCACTAGTTAGGCCTCAGTTGGGCACTAGCTATGTCCTTGTTGAGCCCTACTTATGCCCTGGTTGCGCCCTATTTCAGCCCTATTTGCGCCCTAGTTGTGCCCTACTTGCGCCCTACTTGTGTCCTAGTTGTGCCCTAGTTGCGCCATAATTACGCCCTACTTGCGCCCTACTTGTGCCCTAGTTGTGGCCTACTTGTGCCCTAGTTTCACCTCAGTTGGGCACTCTCTATGCCGTAGTTGCGCCCTAGTTGTGTCCTAGTTGTGTCCTAGTTTCTCCCTACTTGTGCCCTACTTGCGCCCTAGTTGTGCACTAGTTGTACCCTACGTGCACCATGCTTGCGTCCTAGTTGCACCTTAGTTGCACCCTAGTTGGGCCCTAGTTGTGCCCTAGTTGCACCCTAGTTATGCCCTACTTGCACCCTAGTTGTGCCCTTCTTGCCCCCAACTTGTGCCCTAGTTGTGCCCTAGTTGCTCCCTACTCGAGCCCTTCTTGCAACTTCCTCGCGCCCTACTTGCACCCTAGTTGCGCCCCTGTTGCATCCTAGTTGTGCCCTACTTGCGGCCTACTTTTGCCCTACTTGTGCCCTAGTTGCGCCCTACTTGCACCCTAGTTGCGCCCCAGTTGTGGGCGAGTTGTGCCTCAGTTGCGCACTAGCTATACCCTAGTTTCACCCTAGTTGCATCCTTGTTGCATCCTAGATTCGCCCTACATGTGCTCTCCTTACGCCCTTGTTGCGTTCTAATTACACCCATATTACGCCCTAGTTACGCCCTTATTGCACCCTAGTTGCATCCCGTTTGCGCCTCGGTTGGGCACTAGCTACACCCTAGTTGCACCATAGTTTTGCCCTAGTTGCACACTTGTTCCGCCCTAATTCTGCCTTAGTTTGGCACCAGCTATGTCCCAGTTAGGCCCTAGTTGTATCCTAGTTGCGCTCTAGTTGCGACCTAGTTGTGCCCTATTTCTGTCCTAGTTGTGGCCTAGTTGTTCCTAGTTGCGCCCTAGTTGCGTCACAGTTCGGCACTAGCTACGAACTAGTTTCCACCTAGTTGTGTCCTAGTTGTGACTTAGGTGTGCCCAACTTGCGCCATACTTGCGCCCTAGTTTCGCCCTTCTTGCGCCCTAGTTGCGTCCCGCTCGCGCCCTAGCTGCGCTCTAGTTGCACTTCTGTTGGGCACTAGCTACGCCTTAGTTGCGCCCTATTTGTGCTGTAGTTGCGCCCCAGTTGCACCCTAGTTGCGTCTCAGTTTGACACTAGCTGAGCCCTATTTTTGCCTAGTTGTGCCGTAGTTGCACCCTAGTTGTGTCTTACATGCGCTCTACGTGTGCCCTAGTTTTGCCATACTTGAGCCCCAGATGAGCCCTGCTTGTGCCCAAGTTGCGTCCTAGTTACGCCTCAGTTGGGCACGACGTATGCCGTAGTTGCGCCCTGCTTGTGCACCAGTTGCGCCCTTGTTGCGCCATAGTTGCGTCCTAGTTGTGCCCCACTTTCGCCCTAGTTGTGCCCTAGTTACATCCTAGTTGTGCCCTACTTGCGCCTACTTGCAACCTACTTGAGCCCTAATTGCGCCCTAGTTGTGCCCTAGTTGCACCCTACCTGAGCTCTCCTTTGGCCCTAGTTGTACCCTAGTTACGCCCTAGTTGCACCATACTTGCGCTGTGCTTGGGCCCTAGTTGAGCCCTAGTTGCGCCCTAGTTGTGCCCTGCTTGCACCCTAGTTGCGCCCTACTTGTGCCCTAGTTGCACCCTAGTTGCATCGTAGTTAGGCACAAGCTATGCTCTAGTTGCGTCCTAGTTGCGCGCTAGTTGCGCCCTGGTTGCACCCTAGTTGCGGCCTAGTTGCACCCTAGTTGAGCCCTAGTTGCACCCTGATTTCACCCTAGATGCGTCCTAGTTGTGCGTTAGTTGCGTCCTGGCTGCACCCTCGTTGATTCTGAGTTGGGCACTAGCTACACCCTAGGTTAACCCTAGTTGCGCCCTAGTTCCGCCCTAGTTGTGCCCTACTTGCTGTTTGATACTGGGGTTCAGTTCCAACGTGGCCTGACTATTCTTCTGTGCTCACGACTTCTTTTGTGTGGGTGTAGGTTCTGAGTCTAAGCGTGAGCTTTCTGGTTGTCTCACGCTATGTTTCTGGGAGTGGTTGTCGCCCGCCGAGGCTTCCTCACACATCAAGGACCCATCAAAATGCCATTCCGAAGACACAGATGTCCCTACACATAGTGGCGGTGCCCCTCGCGCCTTTGGGGTCTGTTTCGATGAGTTAATCATCGAGTTTGGTGATGGGGATTGATGTGGTTTGAAACCTGCTCGTGGACCTGCAGTCAGAATTTTGACCAAGTCCCTACGTAACAAACTGTACTACTGAGTTTCGGACTCCGAGCCAGGATTTTGGCTGTCCCTCAGTATCAAAACTGCACAACTGAAATTTGGTGAATCATCCACCGGATGCCTTGGCAGTCTTCCGGAGCAAAATCCCCCGATGGAATTTTGTTACTTGTTCCGGTCAATTATTCACCGGCAGTCGAGCCGTGGCTGGCTCCCAGAGCCGCCACACACACTCCAACTTTGGAAGCCCATATTTCCCTCGTTACTTGTCCGATTCCAGTGAAAAAACTTCCACCGGATTCAGTAACTTGTCCAATTTCACAGGAAATCCTCCATTTTAGGATCCGGGCAATCATCGAGTCCCCTTATCTAACTGCGAGGAATTTCCTCTCTCTAGCAGTTTGTCGCGCCCCCTGGTGCCGCACTTGGGCATGCAAAGGGGAAAATCTACAACGCTTGCTCCCTATTTGTGCCCTACTTGTGCCCTAGTTGCTCCTTAGTTGCGCCCTAGTTGTGCATCAGTTGGGCATTAAGCACGCCCTAGCTGTGCCCTAGTTGTGCCCTAGTTGCGTCCTACTTGGGCCCTAATTGCACCCTAGTTGTACCCTTGTTGCGTCACAGTTGGACACTAGCTATGCCCTAGTTGTGCCTCAGTTGGACACTAGCAACGCCATATTTGTGTCCTAGTTGCGTCATAGGTGCGCACTAGTTGCGCCCTCCTTGCGCCCTACTTATGGCCTAGTTGCAACAAAATAACTCCCTAGATGCGCCCCAGTTGCGCCCTAGTTGCGCCTCTGTTGGGTACTAGCTACACCCTAGGTGCGCCCTAGTTGTCTCCTATTTGCGCCCTAGTTACGCCCTAGTTGTGCCCTAGTTGCGCCCTAGTTGCACCCTAGTTACACCAAATTTGAGCTCTTGTTTTGTTCTAGTCGCAACATAGTTGTGTCCTAGTTACGCCCTACTTTCACCCTACTTGTGTTCTAGTTGCGCCCTAGTTGGACCCTAGTTACGGACTAGTTGCACCCTAGCTGCACCCTAGTTATGCCATACTTCCGCCCTACTTGCGCCCTAGTTGCACCATACTTGCGCCCTACTTGGGTCCTAGTTGAGCCATAGGTAAGCCCTAGTTGTGCCCTACTTGCACCCCAGTTACGCCCTACGTGCGCCCTAGTTGCATCATAATTGAGCCCTACTTGTGCCCTAGTTGTGTCCTACTTGTGTGTGTCCTAGTTGCGCCCTACTTGGCCCCCAGTTATGTCGTGGTTACGCTCTAGTTGTACCCTAGTTGCGCACTAGTTGAGCTTCATTTGGGCACTAGCTAGGCCCTAGTTGAGCCCTGTTTTGGCCCTGGTAACACCCTACTTGCGCCCTATCTACGCCCTAGCTGTGCCCTACTTGTGCCCTATTTACGTCCTAGTTGCGCCCTAGTTGCGCCCTACATGCACCCTACTTGCCCCCTACTTGTGTCCACGTTGCGCCCTAGTTGCTCCCTAGTTGCGCCCTACTTGCGTCCTACTTGTGCCCTACTTGAACCCTAGTTGCGCCCCTGTTGCGCCCTAGTTGTGCCCTACTTGCACCCTACTTGCGGCCTACTTCCGCCCTACTGGTGCCCTAGTTCTGCCCTACTTACACCCTAGTTGCGCCCTAGTTGTGTCCTAGTTTTGCCTCAATCGGGGATTAGCTACACCCTAGTTCCAACGTAGTTACTCCCTAGTTGCACCCTAGGTGCGCCCTACGTGTGCTCTACTTAAGCCCTAGGTGCGCCCTAATTGCAGTCTAGTTGCGCCCTAGTTGCGCCCTAGTTGCGCTTCAGTTGGACACTAGCTGCACCGTAGTTGCACCCTAGTGGCGCCCTAGTTACGCGAGGGTTGTGACCTAGTTATGCCCTAGTTGTGCCATAGTTGCGCCTTAGCTGGACACTAGCTACGCCCTAGTTGCGCCATAGTTGTGTCCTAGTTGCGCCCTAGTTGCACCATACTTGCGCCCTACTTGGGCCCTAGTTGAGCCCTAGTTAAGCCCTAGTTGTGGCCTACTTGCGACCCAGTTGCGCCCTTTGTGCGCCCTAGTTTCATCCTAATTGAGCCCTACTTGTGCCCTAGTTGCGCCCTTCTTGTGTCCTAGTTGTGCCCTACTTGCGCCCCAGTTATGTTGTGTTTGCGCTCCAGTTGCACCCTAGTTGCGCATTAGTTGAGCCTCATTTGGACACTAGCTAGGCCTTAGTTGAGCCCTATTTTTGCCCTGGTAACTCCCTATTTGCGTCCTATTTACGCCCTAGTTATGCCCTACTTGTGCCCTAATTGTGTCCTAGTTGCGCCCTAGTTGCGCCCTACATGCGTCCTACTTGCGCCCTACTTGTGCCCAAGTTGCACCCTAGCTGCTCTCTTGTTGTGCCCTACTTACACCCTACTTGTGCCCTACTTGCATCCTAGTTGCGCCCCTGTTGCGCCCTAGTTGTGCCCTACTTGTACCCTACTTGCGGCCTACTTCCGCCCTACTTGTGCCCTAGTTCCGCCCTACTTGCACCCTAGTTGCGCCCTATTTGTGTCCTAGTTGTGCCTCAATCGGGCACTAGCTACACCCTAGTTTCAACGTAGTTGCGCCCTAGTTGCATCCAAGTTGCGCCCTACGTGTGCTCTACTTGCGCCCTAGGTGCAACCTAAGTGCATTTGTGCCCAGATTGCGCCCTAGTTGCGCTTTAGTTGGGCACTAGTTGTAGCCTAGTTGTGCCCCAGTGGCGCCCTAGTTACGCGAGGGTTGTGACCTAGTTACGCCCTAGTTGCGCCGTAGTTGCGCCTTAGCAAGACACTAGCTACACCCTAGTTACGCCACAGTGTTATCCTAGTTGTGCCCTAGTTGCGCCCTAGTTGCGTTCTAGTTGTACCCTAGCTTCCCCCTAGTTGTGCCACAGTTGGGGACTAGCTACACACTAGTTTCCACCGTGTTGCATCCTCGTTATGTCTTAGTTACACCCTGCTTGTGCCATACTTATGCCCTAGTTGCACCGTTTTTGTGCCATAGTTGTGCTCTGCTTCCGACTCAGCTGCGCCCTAGTTGCACCTCAGTTGGGCACTAGCTACGCCCTAGTTGCACCCTAGTTGCGCCCTAGTTGCGCCTCAGTTGCTCCGTTGTTGCGTTGCAGTTAGGAACTAGCTAAGCCTTGTTTAAGCCTAGTTACGCCCTAGTTGCACCCTAGTTGCGTCCTATGCGTGCCCTACTTGCGCCCTAGTTTTGCCATGTTTACAGCCTAGATGCACCTTGCTTGTTCCCTAGGTGCGTCCTAGTTGTGCCTCAGTTGGGCACTAGCAATGCCCTAGTTGTGCCCTGCTTGTGCCCTAATTGCGCCCTAGTTACGCCCTGGTTGCGCCCTTCTTGCGAACTATTTGTGCCGTAGTTGCGCCCTACTTGCGCCCTAGTTGCGCCCTGATTGCACCCTGGTTACGTCCTAGTTGCATTTCAACTGCGTCCTAGTTGCACCCTAGTTGCGCCTCAGTTGGGCACTAGCTACATCCAAGTTTAGCCCTAGTTGCGCCCTAGTTGTGCCCTCATTTTGCCCTAGTTATGCCCTACTTGCTCCCTAATTATGCCCTTCTTGCGCCCTAGTTGCTCCGAAGTTGCGCCCTAGTTGCGTCCTTGTTACGCATCACTTAAGAATTAGCTACCCCCTAATTGTGCCCTAGTTGCGCCTTAGTTGTGCCCTAGTCGCATCCTATTTGCACCCTCCTTGCTCCCTAGTTGCGCCCTTCTCGTGCCCTAGTCTCGCCCTAGTTGCACCCTAGTTGCGTCTCAGCTGGGCACTAGCTATGCCCTAGTTTGCGGCATAGGTGCGCCCTAGTTGCGCCCTAGTTGTGCCCTAGTTGCGCCCTAGTTGTGCCCTAGTTGCACCATAGTTGGGCCCTACTTAGACCCTACTTGTGCCCTAGTTGCGCCCTAGTTGCGTCCTAGTTACACCCTAGTTGCACCATACTTGCATCCTATTAGTGCCCTGCTTGCGTCCTAGTTGCACTCTAGTTGCGCCCTTGTTGCACCCTACTTGCGCCCTACTTGCACCCAAGTTGCACCCTAGTTGCACCCTAGTTGTGCCCTACGTTTGGCCTAGTCATGCCATACTTACGCCCTAGTTGCGCTCTACTCTCACCCTACTTGTACCCTAGTTCCACCCTACTTGCTACCTAGTTACACCCTTCTTGCACCCTACATGCATCCTACTTGCATCCTAGTTTTTCCCTAGTTGTGCCCTAGTTGTGCCCTAATTGCAGCCTCCTTGCACCCTACTTGCACCCTAGTTGTGCCCTACTTGCATCCTAGTTACGCCCTACTTGCACCCTAGATACGTCCTCGTTGCGTTTGACTTAGTTGAACACTAGCTATGCCCAACTTGCACACTTGTTGCGCCCTAGTTGCACCCTACTTGCGCCTCATTTGTGCCCTACTTGCGCCCTAGCTCCACCCCAGTTGCGTCCTTGTTGCGCCCTAGTTGTGCCCTAGTTGCGGCCTAGTTGCGGCTGAGTTGTGCACTATCTACGCCCCAATTGCACCCTAGTTGCGCCCTACTTGCACCCTAGTTACGTCCTAGTTGTGCCTTTCTTGCATCATAGTTGCGCCTCAGTTGAGCACTAGCTACGCCCTTGTTGTGCCTTAGTTGTGCTTCATTTGTGCCCTAGTTGGGCCCTTGTTATGTCCTCATTCTGCCTAAATTGCACCATATTTGCGTTTTAGTTGTGCCTTAGTTGCGCCCTAGTTACGCCCTAGTTGTGCCATACTTGTGCCCTACTTGTGCCTTACTTGTACAATAGTTGCACCCTACTTGCTCACTAGGTGTACCCTACTTGCGCCCTAATTACGGCCTACATGTGCATTCAATACGCCTATAGTTGCACCCTAGTTGCACCATACTTGCACCCTAATTGCGTCCTATTATCACCTTATGTGCGTCCTAGTTGCGCCTCAGTTGCGCCCTACTTGCACCCTACTTACACCCTACTTGCGGCATACTTACGCTCCAGTTGCGTCCTACTTGCGCCCTAGCTGCGCCCTTGTTGTGCCCTAGTTGCATCTCAGTTGGGAACTAGCTACATCTTTGTTGCACCCTAGTTGCGCAGCAATTATGTCCTACTTGCGCTCTACTTGCGTCCTACTTCCAGCCTAGTTGACCCCTAGTTGTGCCCTAGTTGTGTCCTAGTTGTGCCCTAGTTGCGTCCTAGTTACGCCTTAGTTGAGCACTAGCTATGCCCTAGTTACACCCTAGTTGCACCCTAGTTGCACCCTACTTGTGCCCTACTTGCACCTTAGTTACGCCTTAATCGCGCCCTAGCCGCGCCAAATTGCCCCTTAGTTGGGCACTAGCTATGCCCTAGTTGTGCCCTAGTTGCACCCTAGTTGTGTCCTAGTTTTGCCCTAGTTGTGCCCTAGTTGCACCCTACTTGAACCCTACTTGCGCCCTAGTTGCGCCCTAGTTTTGTCCTGGTTGCGTCCTACTAGCGCCATAATTGCGCCCTACTTGCATCCTATTTGCGCCCTTGTTGCACCCTAGTTACGTCCTACTTGTGCCCTACTTGCGTCGTATTTGTACCCTAATTGGACCCTAGTTGCATCCTGGTTGCGCCCTTGTTGCGCCCTACTTGCGCCCCAGTTACTCCCTAAATGCACCCTACTTGCACCCTACTTGTGTCCTAGTTGAGCCCTAGTTAGGCCTCATTTGGACACTAGTTACGCCCTTGGTGTGCCCTACTTGCACCGTAGTTGCGCCCTAGTTGTGTCTTACTCACGCCCTACTTTCTCCCTAACCGTGCCCTAATTGCGCCCTAGTTGTGTCCGACTTGCGCCCTAATTGTGCCTTAGTTGGAAACTAGCTCTACCCTAGCTACACCCTAGTTGCACCCGAGTTGCGCCCTATTTGGGTCCTACTTGCACCCTAGTTGCATCCTAGTTGCGCCCTAGGTGCACCCTTGTTGTGCCCTTCTTAACCCTTGTTACACCCTTGTTGCGCCATACTTGCGTCCTACATGCATCCTACTTGTGCCCTACTTGCGCCCTAATTGCACCATATTTGCGACGTAGTTACGCCCTACTTGTCCCTTTGTTGGGCACTAGTTACATCCTAGTTGCATCCTAGTTGAGTCCTACTTGCGCCCTACTTCTGTCCTAGTTGTTTCCTATTTGCGCCTTAGTTGCACCCTAGTTGTGGCCTCCTTATGCCCTAGTTGCGCCCTACTTGCGCCATAGTTGCGCCCTAGTTGCACCCTTCTTGCACCCTAGTTGTGCCCTACTTGCACCCTAGTTGTGCCCTACTTGTGCCCTAGTTGCACCCTAGTTGCACCCTAGTTGCACCCTAGTTGTACCCTAGTTGTACTCTACTAGCACCCTAGTTGTGCCCGACTTGCGCCCTAGCTCTGCCCTAGTTCCACCTCAGTTGGACACTAGCTACGCCCTAGTTGTGCCCAAGTTACGCCCTAGGTGCGCCCTAGTTACACCCATCTTGTGCCTTACCTGCGCCCTTGCTACGCCCTAGTTACATCCTAGTTGGGTCTTACTTGTGCCCTATTTGCATCCTAGTTGCTGCATAGTTCCGCCCTAGTTGTGCCCTACTTGCGCCCTACTACCCTCATACTTGAGCCCTAGTTTCGCCCTAGTTGCTCCCTAGTTGCGCCCTTGTTGTGTCCTACTTGCGTCCTACTTGCGCCCTAGTTGCACCCTAGTTGTGCTCTAGTTGCACCCTACTTGGACCCTACTTGCATCCTAGTTGGCCCCAATTTAAGCCCTAGTTGCACCCTAGTTCCACCCTAGTTGCACCCTAGTTGTGCCCTACTTGCCTCCTATTTACGCCCTAGTTGCACCTCAGTTGGGCACAAGCTACGCCCTTGTTGTGTCCTAGTTGCACCCAAGTTGTGCCATAGTTGCGCCCTAATTGTGCCTTACTTGTGCCCTAGTTGCTCCCTAGTTGCGCCCTAGTTGCACCCTACTTGCGCCCTAGTTGCACCCTTGTTATGCCCTTGTTGCGCCCTAGATGCAACCTACTCGTGCCGTAGTTGCACGCTAGTTGTGCCCTAGTTGCACCCTAGTTGTGTCCTACTTGTGTCCTAGCTGCACCCTACTTGTGTCCAAGTTGCGCCCTACTTTTATCCTAGTTGCGCACTACTTGTGCCTTAGTGGTGCCCTATTTGCGCCATACATGCACCCTACTTGCGCCCTAGTTGCGCCTTAGTTGTGCACTAGCTACGCCCTAGTTGCGACCTAGTTGCATCCTAGTTGCGACCTAGTTGCGCCCTACTTGCACCCTGCCATGCCCTAGTTGCGCCCTAGTTGCGCTTCAGATGGACACTAGCTATGCCCTAGTTGCACCCTGGTTGCGCCCTAGTTGTGCCCTAGTTGCACTCCAGTTATGTCTATGTTGGGCACGAGCTACGCCCTAGTTATGCCCTAGTTGTGTTCCAGTTGGGCGCTTAGTTGCGAACTTGTTGCGCCCTCGTTGTGCCCTCATTCCAACCTAGTTGTGCCCTAGTTGTACCTTAGTTGCGCCCTACTTACGCCCAACTTGCGCAATACTTGCACCCTACTTGTGCCTCACCTATGTCCTTGTTACGCCCTAGTTGTGCCCTACTTGCACCTCAGTCGGGCACTAGCTATACCCTAGTAGCACCGTAGTTGCCGCCTAGTTGTATCCTAGTTGTACGTTAGTTGCACTCTAGTTGTGCGCTAGTTGTGCCCTACATGCGCCCTAGTTGCGCCCTAGTTACGCCCCAGTTGCGCCCTAATTATGCCCTACTTGTGCCCTACGTTTGCCTTAGTTAAGCCTTACTAGCGCCCTAGTCGTACCCTACTTGCACAGTACTTGTACCCTAGTTGCAACCTAGTTGCGCCCTAGTTCCATCTTACTTGCATCCTACTTGCGCCTTACTTGCACCCTAGTTGCGCCCTACTTGAGCCCTAGTTACGCCCTACTTGTACCCTAGCTACACCCTAGTTGTGCCTCAGTCGGGCACTAGCTCCACCAAAGTTGCGCCCTAGTTGCGCCCTTGTTGCACCCTACCTACGCCCTACGTGCGTCCTAGTTGCGCCCTAGTTGCACCCTAGTTGCGCTCTAGTTGCAACCTACCTGAGCCCTACTTGCACCTTACTTGCACCCTCGTTGCACCCTAGTTGCGTCCTAGTTGCGCCATAGATATACCCTAGTTGTGCACTAGTAGTGCCCTAGTTTCATTTCACTTCCGCCCTACTTGCATCCTGGTTGCACCCTAGTCGCACCCTAGGTGCGTCCTAGTTGCGCCCTAGTTGCACCCTACTTGCGCCCTAGTTGCACCCTAGTTGCGCCCTAGTTGTGCAATAGCTATACCCTACTTGCACCGTACTTGCACCCTAGTTGCATCCTAGTTGCATCCTTGTTGCTTCCTTGTTGTGCCCCACTTGCAGCCTACTTGCGCCCTACTTGCACCCTACTTGCATCCTAGCTGCACCCTAGTTGCGCCCTAGTTGCACCCTAGTTGCGCCCACTTGCGCCTTAGTTGGACACTAGCTACACCCTAGTTGCACCCTAGGTGTGCCTTAGTTGTGCCCTAGTTGCACCCTACTTGTGTCGTAGTTCTGCCCTATTTGTATCATAGTTTTGTCCTACTTTCTCCTAGTTGCGCACCACTTGTGCCTTAGTGGCGCCCTAGTTGCGACTAAGGTGAGCCCTAGTTGCGCACTAGTTGCTCCTCAGTTGGGCACTAGCTAAGCCCTAGTTGCAACCTAGTTATACCCTAGTTGCAGCCTGGTTGCGCCCTACTTGCGCCCTAGTTGCGCCCTAGTTGCACCCTAGTTGCGCTTCACATGGGCACCAGCTATGTCCTTGTTGCTCCCTAGTTACGCCCTCATTGGGCCCTAGTTGTGCCCTTGTTGCACCCTAGTTGCATCTATGGTGGGCACGAGCTACGACCTAGTTGTGCCCTCGTTGCGCCCTAGTTGGGGGATAGTTGAAAACTTGTTGCGTCCAAGTTGTGCCCTAATTACGCCCTAGTTACGCCCTAGTTGTGCCCTAGTTGCCCCCTAGTTGCGCCCTATTTGTGCCCTACTTGCGCCCTAGTTGGGCCCAAGTTGCACCCTAGTTGCGCCATACTTGCACCCTACTTATGCCCTACTTGCACCATAGTTGCGCCCTTGTTACGCCCTAGATGCACCCTACTTGCACCCTACTTACAGTCTACTTGCGCCCTACTTGCAGCCTAGTTGCGTCCTACTTGTGCAGTAGTTACACCCTAGTTGCGCCCTAGTTGCGCCACTGTTGGACACTGCATACACCCCAGTTGCAACTAGGGCATAAGTAGGGCGCTCTAGTTGCGCCCTACTTGCGCACTACTTGCGCCCTACTTGTGCTCAACTTACGCTCTTGTTACGTCCTACTTGGGTCCTGGTTGGACTTCGGTTGGGCTCTTGTTGTGCCCTAGTTGGGCCGTAGTTTCCGTCTTGTTGTATCCTTGCTGTGCGCTGCTTGCGCCCTAGTTGTGCCCTAGTTGCGCTCTCAATGCACCCTAGTTGCACCCTAGTTTTGCCTTAGTTGCGCTCAAAATGTGCCCTACTTGTGCCCTCCTTTTGCCCTAGTTACGCCTTACTAGTGCCCTAGTTGCTCCCTACTTGCGCCCTACTTGCGCCCTAGTTACACCCTAGTTGCTCCCTAGTTGCGCCCTAGTTCTGCCTTACTTACACCCTACTTGCGCCTTACTTGCACCCTAGTTGTGCCCTACTTGAGCCCTAGTTACACCCTACTTGTACCCTAGTTGCACCCTAGTTGCACCTCAGTCGAGTACTAGCTACGCCCTAGCTGCGCCCTAGTTGCTCTTTGCTTACGCCCTACGTGTGCCCTACTTGCACCCTAGTTACACCCTAGTTGTGACCTAGTTGTACCTCAGTTTTTCCCTTGTTGTGCCATACTTGAGCCGTTCTTGCACCCTACTTGCACCCTCGTTGCACCCTAGTGGCGTCCTAGTTGCACCATAGTTGCACCCTAGTTGCGCACTAGATGCACCCTAGTTACATCCTACTTGCACCCTACTTGCACCCTAGTTGCACCCTAGTCGCATCCTAGTTGTACCCTAGTTGCAACCTAGTTGCACCCTACTTGCGCCCTAGATGCACCCTAGTCACGCCCTAGTTGTGCAATTGTTACGCCCTAGTTGTGCCCTACCTGCACCCTAATTGCGTCCTAGTTTTGTCCTAGTTGCATCATATTTGTACTCTACTTGCACCTTACTTGTACCATTATTGCGCCCTACTTACGCCCTCGTTGTGCCCTAGTTGTGCCCTACTTGCTCTGTAGTTGCGACCCACTTGCGTATCAGTTGGAAACTAGCTACGCCATAGTTGCGCCTTTGTTGTGCCCTAGTTGCGCCCTATTTGCGCCTTACTTGCGTCCTACTTGTGCCCTTCTTGCACCCTAGTTACGCCCTAGTTGTCCCCTTGTTGCGCCCTAGCTGTCCCTCAGTTGGACACTAGCTACGCCGTTGTTGCGCCCTAGTGGCGTCTTAGTTGCACCTTAGTTGTGCCATAGTTGCGCTCTACATGCGGCCTACTTGCGCCCTAGTTGTAACCTAGTTGTGCCCTAGTTGTGCCCAACTTGCGGACTAGGTGCGACCCTTTTGGCCCCTAGTTGCATCACATTTGTGCCCTAGATTCGCCCTACTTGCACCCTACTTCTGCCCTACTTGTGCCCTAGTCGTGCCTTAGTTGCACCCTAGTTCCGCCATACTTGCACTATATTTGTGTCCTAGTTGCGCCCTAGTTGCACCGTAGTTGCACCCTAGATGCGGCTTAAGTGTGCCCTACTTGCGCCCTAGTTGCGTCCTAGTTGCGCCTCAGGTGGGCACTAGCTATGCCCTACTTGCGTCCTAGTTGTATCCAAGTTACGCCCTACTTGCTCCTTACTTGCGTCCTAGATGCGCCCTACTTGCGCCCTAGTTGCACCCGACTTGCGCCCTAGTTACGCCATAGTTGCACCACAGTTGGGCACTACATACGCCCTAGTTGTGCCCTACTTGCATCCTAGTTACGTCCTTGTTGCTCCCTAGCTGCTCCCTGATTACGCCCTCCTTGCGCCTACTTGTGCCCTAGTTGCACCCTACTTGTGCCTAAGTTGGACACAAGCTACGTCCTAGTTGTGCCCTACTTGCACCCTACTTGCACCCATGTTGCACCATACTTGCGCCCTAGTTGCACACTACCTACATTTTTCCTGTGCTCTAGTGGCGCCTAAGTTGGGCACCAGCTACGTTCTAGTTGGGCCCTAGTTGGGCCCTAGTTGTGCCCTTCTTGCATCATATTTGGGCCCCACTTGCACCCTAGTTGCACCCTTGTTGTGCCCTAGTTGTTCCCCGATTGTGCCCTACATCCGCTTTAGTTGGACACTAGCTACGTTCTAGTTGCGCCCTAGTTGCACCCCAGTTACGGCCTACTTGCGGCCTATATGCTTCCTATTTGCGCCCTAGGTGCACCCTAGTTTTGCCCTAGTTGCGCCCTGGTTGGGCCTCAGTTGGGCACAAGCTTCACCGTAGTTGCGCCCTAGTTACACCCCACTTGCACCCTCGTTGCGCCTCAGTTGGACACTAGCCATGCCCTAGTTGTGCCCTAGTTGCGCCCTAGTAGGGCCATGCTTGCACCCTACTTGCACCTTATATGGGCCCTCGTTGCACTCTAGTTGCGCCCTAGTTGCGGCCTATGTGTGCCTCAATTGTGTACTAAGTTCACCCTAGTTATGCCCTAGTTGCGCCCTTGTTGCGCCCTAGTTGCACACTAGTTACCCCCTAGTTGTGCCCTAGCTGCGCCCTGCTTGCGCCCTACTTGTGTCTTAGCTACGTCCTATTTGCACGCTAGTTGCGTCCTACTTGTGCCCAACTTGCGCCTTAGTTGTGCCTTAGTTGCGCCTCTGCTGGCACTAGCTATGCCCTAATTGCGCCCTACTTGCATCCTATTTGTGCCCTAGTTGCACCCTAGCTACGCCCTACTTGCGCCCTACATGCGCTCTAGTTGCACCCTCCTTGTGTCATGTTTGTGCCCTACTTGAATCCTACTTACGCCCTAGTTGCACCTTTGTTGGGACTAGCTACGTCCTAGTTGCGCCCTAGTTGTGCCCTAGTTGTGCCCTAATTGCGCCCTACTTGCACCCTTCTTGCGCCCTAATTGCGCCCTAGTTGATCCCTGGTTGCGCCATAGCTGCCCCATAGTTGTGCCTGAGTTGGACACTAGTTACGCCCTAGTTGCGCCCTAGTTGCGCCCTAGGTGCGTTTCAGTTGGGCACTAGTTACGCCTAAGGCTGCACACCAGTACGGAACCGCGGTTCTGAGAATGGAACCGGAACCGCGGTTCTGAATCCAGCTCGGAACCAGAACCGCGGTTCCAGTTCCGGAACCGAGGTTCCTCAAGGAACCGCTGTTCTGGTCACGGTTGCACAGAAGTTCCCCTTGTACGCAAGGAACATGAAGCATGATCGGCTGCAACTGTCATGTTTTTTTTCCAAAAAGACAAGGAGAAAGCGCTTCAACACTCCGCTTTTGTATGTGGGTATGTGATTGGAGTGCTCACATGGCCTCCAAGGGTGCCACATCAGCAAATTAACCCCGAACAATCCCTCCTTCCCACTCATTTTCCCCTCCATAGACTAGGGTTCAGGAACCGCGGGTCCTCGACGGTTCTAGAATCTTGGAACCAGAACCGCGGTTCCGGTTCTGGTTCCGGAACCAGAACCGTGGTTCCGGAACGGCGGTTCCTGGAACCTGTGTGCACCCTTAGTTGCACCCTAGTTGTGCCACAGTTACACCCTAGTTGGACCCTAGTTGGGCCTCAGTTGGACACTAGCTATGCCCTAGTTCTGTCCTAATTGTGCCCTACTAATGCCCTGCTTGCGCGCTACTTGCACCCGTCCTCGTTGCGCCCTAGTTGCGCCCTAGTCGTGCCCTACTTGTGCCCTAGTTGCCACTAACTATCCCCTAGTTGCGCCCTAGTTGTGCCCTACTTGCGCCCTAGTTGCGCCCTAGTTGAGCCCTTGTTTCATCCTACTGGCGCCCTACTTGCACGTTAGATGCACCCTGATTGTGCCCTAGTTGCGCCCTATCATCACCTTAATTGTGTCCTAGTTACATCCTAGTTTTGCCCTGCTTGCACCCTAATTACGCCCTACTTGCCCCCTAGTTGCCCCCGACTTGCGTACTAGTTGTGCCAAAGTTATGCCTCAGTTTGGCACTAGCTATCCCTAGTTTCACCCTACTTGCATCCAAGTTGCGCCCTAGTTGCGCCCTAATAGCGCCCTAGTTACGCCCTACTTTCACGCTGCTTGTGCCCTACTTTGGCTGTAGTTGCACCCTCCTTCCGCCCTAGTTGCATCTTATTTGAGCACTAGCTACGCCCTAGTATCGCCCTAGATGAGCCCTTGTTGTACCCTAGTTGCACCCTACGTATACCCTACTTCTGCCCTAGTTGCGCCCTAGTTAAGCCCTAGTTACGCCCTAGTTGCGCCCTAGATCTACCTCAGTTGGGCACTAGCTACGCCCTAGTTGCACCCTAGTTGCACCATAGTTGCGGCCCAGTTACACCCTACTTGTGCCCTACCTGCGCCCTAGTTGCGCCCTAGTTGCTTCCTAGTCGTGCCTCAATCGGACACTAGCTTCGCCCTACTTTCGGCCTAGTTGGGCCCTAGTTGCGCCCTAGTTGCACCTCAATTGGACACTAGCTATGCCCTAGTCGCGCCCTAGTTGTGTCCTTGTTTACCCCTAGTTTCACGCTAGTTGCACCTTTATTGCGCCCTACTTGCGCCCTACTTGCACCCTAGTTGCACCCTTGTTGCGCCCTAGTTGCGCTCTACTTGCATTCTACTTGCACCCTACTTGCACTCTAGTTGTACCCTAGTTACACCCTAGTTGCACCCTAGCTACGCCCTACTTGTGCCTTACCTATGACCTAGTTGCGCCCTACTTGCATCCTACTTTCGCCATACTTGAGCCCTACTTGTGCCTTCCTTGCGGCCAAGTTGTGCCCTACTTGCACGCTAGTTGTGTCCTGTGCCTCAATTGGGCACTTGCTACACCCTAGTTGCGCCCTAGTTGCACCCTAGGTGCGCCCTACTTGCGTCCTCCTTGCACCCTAGTTTTGTGCTAGTTGCACCCTAATTGCGCCTTTGTTGGGCACTAGCTATGCCATAGTTGCGCCCTAGTTGCACCCTAGTTGGGCCTTAGTTACACCCTGGTTGCGCCATAGTTGCGCTCTACATGCGCCCTACTTGCACCCTAGATGCGCCCTAGTTGTTTTCTACTTGCGCACTACATGCGCCTTTCTTGCGCCCTAGTTGCGCCCTTATTGCTCCCTAGGTGCACCGTACGCCCTACCTGTGCTCTACTTGCACCCTAGTTGCACCCTTGTTGCACCCTAGTTTCACCCTACTTGTGCCCTACTTGTGCCCTAGTTGGACCCTAGATCCGCCCTAGTTGCGCCCAAGTTGCACCCTATTTGGGGCCTAGTTGCTCCCTACTTGTGCCCTAGTTGCGTCCTACTTGCGCCTCAGTTTGGCACTAGCTATGCCCTAGTTGCGCCCTAGTTGCACCCTTGTTGCGCCCTAGTTGCACACTACTTGCACCCTACTTGCACCCTAGTTGCACCCTAATTGCTCCCTAGGTGCGCCCAACTTGTAGCCTAGTTGCAACTCAGTTGGACACTAGCTATGCCCTAGTTGCACCCTACATGCATCCTAGTTGTTCCCTAGTTGTACCCTAGTTGTGCCCTAGTTGCGCCCTACTCGCGCCCTACTTGCGCCCTAGTTGCGTCCTAGTTGCACCCTAGTTGTGTCCTATTTGGGCCCTAGTTGAACCCTACTTGTGTCCTACTTGCACACTCGTTACACCCTATTTGCGGCCTAGTTGCGCCAAACTTGCGCCCTACTTGTGTCCTAGTTGTACCCTTGTTCCGTCCTAGTTGAGCCCTTCTTGCACCCTACTTATGTTTTTCTTGCACCCTAGTTGTGCACTAGTTGCACCCTTGTTTCCCTATACTTGCACCATACTTGCGCCCAACTTACACCTTAGTTACACCCTAGTTGCGCCCTAGTTGCGCCCTACTTGTGCCCTACTTTGGTCCTACTTGCGCCCCAGTTTTTCCATGGTTGTGCCTTTGTTGTGCACTAGCTACACCTTAGTTACGCCCTTGTTGCGACCTAGTTGTACCCTAGTTGCACCCTAGTTCGCCCTAGTTGCGCCTTTGTTGCACCCTACAAGTGCCCTAGTTGCACCAAAATTGCACCCTAGTTGTGCCCTTGTTGCATTGTAGTTGAAAACTAGCAAGGCCCTAGTTGTGCCCTAGTTTCACCCTAGATGTGCCCTAGTTGTGCCCTAATTGTGTCCTACTTGCGTTGTAGTTGCGCCCTAGTTACACCCTAATTGCGCCCTACTTGCACCGTACCTGTATTCTTGTCGACCCCTAGTTCCATCCTAGTTGTGTTCTACTTTCGTTGTGCTTGCGTCACACTTGCCCCTTGGTTTCACCCCAGTTGCTCTCTTGTTGCACCCTAGTTGCACCCTAGTTGCACCCTACTTCATTTATGGTTAATCACCCCAAATCCAAACACTCCACAGTTTGTGTACAAGAATGAAAGATATGGTGAGGATACTTCTAGGAAATAACTAAAAGAAAACATAACCGGTTCCAAGAAACTACTTCAAAGATACACATACACAAATGACTATGTGTACACAACAATAGAAATTCCTATGGACTTCCTCCAGGACTGTACGGCCGTCATGTTTTCATTGAAAATGAGTTATTTCAGAATTTGCTTAGATATGACCTTGACATTGGTTTTCATAGAAGGTGCTTATCTTGCAACACATAACATTCTTCTGGTATACTAGTAAAGATGTTAAGTGTCCTTACTTGTTCTCTGACAATTACTCCTCTAGTGTGGGATTTGTTAGCTACTGAGCTAACCACCTCCGGCAGAGAAGCCGCGAAACCGAAAAGCTCACAAAGGTTCTTACACCTTCTTCCTTTGCAGGTATGTGTCATGCACCCCAAACTTAATCAGGCATACACTTCACCTTCAAGAGTACTAACGCCTTAGCATTACATCTCAAGAAGAGCTCAAGTCGTCAATACGCAAGAGAGCATCAAGCAAGGGTTGATTGATCAGCATGCAAGACAAGTCCTTTTATAGCTGTCTGTCCAGTCCTAGAACTCAAAAGCACATTCCTGGGAAGTGGCCTGAACCAGCCACGTCACCAATAGACTTGCACTGTGGGCTTGACACATAAGCATCCTAGTGTCAAGGTGACAGACCAACCATGTAGCGTCCAAGAAGCTACGGACTTTCTTTCTTGGAAGCTTCCACAGCAAACAAGATATGCATGGGGCCAGGATCGACCTCATGACCTCTCACTTGGCCAAATCAACANGCACTCCGAGCTCATGGGTGTGCTGGCAGGTTTGCAATCTGCCATGTCGTATCGTTTGAGGATGGAGTCGATGTATTTTGTCTGGTTCAGGCTGATTGTACCTGCTGCTCTGTCGCGCTTGATGGCAATTCCAAGATAGAAGTCAAGAGGACCCATGTCCTTCATCTCGAATCTGCTACTCAGCTGCCCCTTGAGATCGTCTAGCAGCTGCGTTGAAGAGGAGCATAGAATCAGGTCATCAACGTACAAGGCGACCAACATTGTCCCTTTGTCACTCTCATGCACGTACATGCTGGGATCATTGTCGCAGTTCATGAAGGACTCCTTGGCCATGAACGTGTCCATCTCCTGGTACCAAAGTCTTGGCGCTTGTTTTAGCCCATAGAGTGCCTTCACCAATCTGCACACCTTGCCCTCAGGAGCATCAACCCCCTCCGGAACCTCCATCAATACCTCCTTGTCAAGTTTGCCGTAAAGGAAGGCTGTCTTGACATCCATCTGGTGGACCTCCATGTTCTCGGCAGCAGCAATGGCGAGCATTGACCGGATGGAGGCAAACGTCACAACTGGAGCAAAGGTCTCATCGTACTCTGCGCCAGGCCGTTGGGAGAACCCCTTTGCTACCACCCGTGCCTTGTACTTGTCTATCTTGCCATCCTGTTTCCTTTTTACTTTCAGCACCCACTTGGACCCCACAACGTGAGCCCCGGCAGGTCTGTCCACCAGCACCCATGTCCCATTCTCTTCAATGGAGCTGAGTTCACTGCGAATTGCTTCGTCCCACTCTGCTTTATCAGGCCGAGTGAGTGCCTCTGCGACAGACGTTGGCTCCTCTTGAACCAAGAATGAATAGTTGAANGCCGTTGCTTTGAGGTGAGTAGGGCGTAGTTTTCTGGTGTTCAATGCCCTGTGTCTTGAGCCACTCCCTGCAAGCTTCATACTCTCCCCCGTTGTCCGTCCTGAATGCCTTCACCTTCTTTCCACTCTGTCGCTCAACCATAGCGACAAAGGCCTGCAGATTCTCCTTCACCTCACTTTTCTTTTTGAGAAAGTATATCCAGACTTTGCGGCTGTTGTCGTCGATGCATGTGAGGAAATATCTGCTGCCTCCATTTGACGGTATGCGAAAGGGACCACATACGTCAGAGTGGACAAGATCAAGAGGTGCAAGAGCGCGCGTGCCATTGCGCTTGAACGGTTTCCTTTTCGCCTTGCCTTGAAGACATGGCTCACACATGATCTCTGCTCCCACCACCTCATCACCTAGCTCCATCCCACGCACTAGCTCCTGCTTTCCCATGAGCTCCAATGTGCGATGAGCCACGTGCCCAAAGCGCCTGTGCCAAAGGTTCTTGGAGGATGTGCACAGGCTAGAATGAGCAGCCCCAGTGGCTGCATTTTCTTGTGGTTTTGTTGCCAAATCATCTGTTGCCACTGCTTCCGCTGCTCCAACATGTCCTTCCTCATCTGATTCTGCATCGCTGCTCTCCTCATCATCACTCTCCACCAAAGATTCAGCCGTTGGAGTTGTCGTCTTGGTCTGCAAGACGTAGAGTCCATCGACACGAGGAACCTGTGCGACAACCTTCTTGGCAGAGTAGGAGATGTTGATGTCCTTGGTAGGAACTATCACCGCTTCCTTCTCTGTAAAGACCACTTTCATGCTATGGTCAATTATTTTAGAGACGGAGAGCAGGTTGGCTGTGAAGGAGGGCAAGTAGACCACTCCCTCTAGCTTGAGGTCGGAATCTCCACCGTTGACACCCACTGTGACCAGCTTGTCACCAATCTCCTCAGCTGCCTCAACCTTGCCGTTGGCGACCCTGAAGTTCTTGTTACATGGAGCAAGAGAGATAAAGTCTCTCTTCTCGTAAGTGGTGTGCTCGTTTGTGCCCGAGTCAAGGCCATAGGCTCCTGGCCTGAGTATCGCCCTCCCTTTGTTGGAGGCACACTCAGCCATCAAGCTTGTGGGATCCTTCCCACCATTTCCCCCTCGCCAGTCATCCCCGTCTCCTCCCTCTTTCTTGGGTGCACGGCACTCTCGAGCCCAGTGTCCAGCCTTGCCACAGTTATGGCAGTTTCCTTGGCGCTTTGTACCCCTTCCACTGTTGCTAGTGCTGTTGTTTCCCCTGAACCCAGAGGAGGAGGTATTGCGGAAGGTGCCACTGCTCCGTGAGGCAAAGGCAGCCATGTTTGCTTCACTGCTGCTACGACGCATGGCTTCATTCCGCACATACTCAGAGACGGTGGTGTAGGAAACTAGATCTTCAGTCCACCCTCCAATCACCGTTATCATGGGGCCCCAACTTTCCGGCAGCGTCATCAGAAAAATCATAGCCTGCATGTC
>SZWC01003632.1:163597-188715 GCA_023375785.1 Penium margaritaceum
TTATCCAGCTCAGGGGTTCAAGAAAATGACAGGTGCACCCTCACGAGCATCAATAAAAACAACAGACTGACTCCTTTCAATGGTAATCGTTATTTTCTAGGCTTTGAATAGGTTCTGAGATGTCTTAGGAAATACGGCACTACCCCACATTAAGATTCAGAACATAAGTAGACATTTTAGCAATACAAAAAAAATTCCGAGTTCAGCGTAATGTTTATTGGAATTACCTGATATTATGCATTTATAATGTTTTCCCAAAACACATTATAACTTGTTCACTGAGTAACCAGTGATTTAACAAGTGCATACACACAAGTAAGCTTACAAGAAGTACAACATTTGCTCGTGTAGTATACATAGGTTTCACAGTGTATAAAAGTGGCACGATTAACCATACCTCCTCTACTTGCACCCTACTTGGGCCCTAGTGGCGCCCTAGTTGTGTCCTAGTTGCTTCCTACTTGCGCCCTACTTGCATCGTTGTTGCGCCATAGTTGCGTCCTAGTTTTGCCCTAGTTGTACCCTTCTTGTGCCCTACTTGCGCCCTGCTTGGACCCTAGTAGTTCCCTAGCTGCACCTCAGTTGGAAACTGGCTATGCCCAAGTCCCGCCATAGTTGCACTATAGTTGCCCCCTAGTTGCATCCTGCTTGCGCCATACTTGCGCCCTAGTTTTTCCTTGCACCCTAGTTCCGCCCTACTTGAGCCCTATTTGTGCCCTAGTTGCGCCTCAGTTGGACACTAGCTACGTCCTTGTTGTACCCTATTTGTGCCCTACTTGTGCCTTACTTGCGCCCTAGTTGTGCACTAGTTGCACCCTAGCTGCACCCAACTTGCGCATTACTTGTGCCCTAGTTGCGCCATAGTTACGCCCGAATTGCTTCCTATTTTCGCCCGACTTGTCCCCTACTTGAGCCCTAGTCCCACCCTAGTTGCACCCTAGTTAAGCCTTAGTTGCACCGTAGTTGCTCCTCAGTTGGACACTAGCTTTGCCCTAGTTATGCCCTAGTTGCGCCCTCGTTGCGCCCTAGTTGCGCCCTAGTTGTGCCCTAGTTGTGCCCTACTTGTGTCTTACTTGTGCATTTCTTGCGCCCTACTTATGTCCTAGTTGTCCACTAGTTGTGCCCTAGTTGTGCCTTGGCAGGAACTAGCTATACCCTAGTTGCGCCCTAGTGGCGTCCTAGTTGCACCTTATTTGTACCATAGTTGTGCCATAGTTGTGCTCTACTTGTGCCCTACTTGTACCCTTGTTACGTCCTAGTTGTGCCCTAATTAGACACTATGTGCGCCCTACTTACGCCCTAGTTGCACGCTAGTTGTGCCCTACTTGCACCCTAGTTTTGCCCTAGTTGCATCCTACTTGCACCCTATTTGCGCCCTACGTGCACACTACTTGCACCCTAATTACGCCCCTGTTGTGCCCTAGTTGTGCCCTAGTTGCGCCGTAGTCAAACCCTAGTTGTGCCCTAGTTGTGCCTCACTTGGGAACTAGCTACACCCTGGTTGCACCCTAGTTGCAACCTAGTTGCGTTAACTTGCGTCCTAGTTGTGCCCTAGTTGTGACCTAGCTCCACCCTAGTTGCACCTCAGTTGGGCACTAGCCACAGCCTAGTTGACCCTCAGTTGCACCCTGGTTGCGCCTTAGTTGAGCCCTAGTTATGCCCTATTTGCGCCCTACATGCGCCCGCGTTGTGTCCTAGTTGTGTCCTACTTGTGCCCCACTTGCGCCCTGCTTGTGTCCTAGTTGCGCCTTACTTGCACCCTAGTTGCGCCCTATTTACGCTCTACTTTCATCCTACGTACGCCCTAGTTGCACCCCAGCTATGCCTTACTTGTGTCCTACTTGTGCCCTACTTGCGCTTTTGTTGCGCTCTAGTTTCGCCCTAGTTGCACCCTACTTGCGTTCTCGTTGCGTGCTACTTGCGCACTAGTTGCACCCTAGTTGCGCCTTACTTGTGCCCTACTTGTGCCCTACTTCCGCCATACTTTCACCCTTGTTACATTGTATCTGTGCCATAGTTGCGCCCTAGTTATGCCCTAGTTTCCCCTCTGTTGGGCACAAACTATGCCCTAGTTGCGTCCTAGTTATGCCTTCACTATGCCTTACTTGCGCCCTAGTTCCGCCCTAGTTGCGCCCTAATTGCGCCCTAGTTGCGCCCAAGTTGCGCCTCGATTCCGCAGTAGCTACGTCCTAGTTGCGTCCTAGTTGTGCCCTATTTGCGCCCTACCCGCGTCCCACTTGCGCTCTACTTGCACCCTAGTTGCACCCTTGTTGCACCCTTGTTGCCCCCTAGTTGTACCCTAGGTACGCCCTACTTGTGCCTTTATGCACCCTAGTTGTGCCCTAGTTGTACCCTAGTTGCATCCTAGTTGCGCCCTACTTACACCCTACTTGAGCCCTACTTGCACCCTGGTTACGCCCTACTTGCGCTCTAGTTGCGCCCTACTTGTGCCCTACTTGCTCCCTAATGCGCCCTACTTGCACCGAAGCTGCGCCATAGTTGCGCCATAGTTGCGCCTGATTTGCACCCTAGTTTTTCACTAGTTTCACCCTAATTGCGTCCTACTTGGGACCTACTTTCACCCGATTTGCACCCTAGTTACACTCTAGTTGTGCCCCACTTGCGCCTTACCTACCCCCTAATTCTGCCCTAGTTGCACCCTAGTTGTACCCTAGCTGCGTCTCAGTTGGACACTAGCTACGTCCTACATTCGCCATAGTTGTGCCCTACTTGCACCCTAGTTGCGCCCTACTTGTGACCTACTTGTGCCCTAGTTATGCCTTAGTTGCGCCCTCGTTACGCTCTAGTTGTGTCCTAATTGTGCCTCAGTGAGGCACTAGCTACGCCCTTGTTGCGCCTTAGTTGTGCCCTAGTAATACCCTAGTTGTGCCCTAGTTTTGTTTCAGTTGGGCACTAGTACATCCTAGTTCCGCACTAGTTGCGCCCAAGTTGTGCCCTCGTTGTGCCCTTGTTGTGCCCTAGTTGCGCCCTAGTTGTGCCCGCCCTACTTGCGTCCTACTTGCGACGTACTTGTACCCTAGTTGCGCCCTAATTGCATCCTACATGTGCCCTACTTACGTCCTAGTTTCACCCTAGTTGCATCCTGGTTGCACTCTACTTGTGCCCTACTTGCACCCTGCTTCCGCCCTAGTTGCTCCCTAGTTGCACCCTAGTTCTGCCCTACTTGCGCCCAAGTTACGTCCTACTTGCACCTTGGTTGCATCCTAGTTGTACCCTAGTTGCATCGTGCTTGCTCCCTAGTTGCACCCTAGTTGTACCCTAGTTTTGCCCTTCTTGCGCCCTACTTGCACCTTTGTTGTGCCCTAGTTGTGTCCTAGGTGCGCCCTACTTGCGCCCTACTTGCACTGTACTTGCGTCCTAGTTACACCCTACTTGCACCCTACTTGCGCCCTACTTGCACCCTGCTTGCATCCTTCTTGTGCCCTAGTTGTACCCTACTTGTGCCCTTGTTTTGCCGTACTTGCGCCACTGTTGTGCCTTAGTTGTACCTCAATTGAGCACTAGCTAGGCTATCTTCACCCTAGTTGCACCTTACTTGTGCCCTACTCATGCCCTACTTGCGCCCTATTTGTGCCCTACTTGCGCCTTAGTTGCGCTTTAGTTGCACCATAGTTGTGCCCTAGTTGCGCCTCTGTTGGACACTAGCTGCGCCCTGGTTGCGCCCTAGTTACACCCTAGTTGCGCCCTACTTGCGCCCTACTTGTGCCCTAGTTGCGCCCTTTTTGTGCCCTAGTTACGCCCTAGTTGTGCCCTAGTTTTGCCTCAGTTGGGCACTAGCTACGCCCTAGTTAACCCTGTGTTGCACCGTAGTTGCGCCATTGTTGCATCCTAGTTGCGCCCTAGTTGCGCCCTAGTTACGCCGTACTTGCAGCCTAGTTGAGCCCTGCTTCCGCACTAGTTACATCCTAGTTGTGCCCTAGTTGCGCCCTAGTTACGCCCTACTTGCACCCTACTTATGCCCTACTTGCGCCCTAGTTATGCCATAGATGCGCCCTACTTGTGCCTTACTTGCGCCCTACTTGCACCCTTGTTGCCCCCCAGTTGCGCCCTACTTGCACCATCGTTGCGTCAAACTTGCGCCCAAGTTACGCCGTGCTTGTGTCCTAGTTGTGCCCTAGTTGCGCCCACCTTGCATCCTATGTACCCTAATTACGCCCTTCTTGTGCCCTAGTTGCGCCCTACTTGCGCCCTAGTTGCACCCTAGTTGCGCTCTTGTTGCACTATAGTTGCACCCTGGTTACGCCCTACTTGTAACCTAGTTGTGTCCTTGTTGTGTCCTAGTTCCCCCTTAGTTGCGCTGTAGTTACACCCTAGTTGCGTCCTAGTTGCACTCTAGTTGCGCCTCAGTTTGGCGCTAGATACACCCTAGTTGCGCCCTTGTTGTGTCCTAGTTGTACCCTTGTTGGGCCTTAGTTGCGCCCTATATGCACCCTTCTTGCACCCTATTTGTACCCTGGTTGAGCCCTATTTGTGCCCTACTTTCGCCCTGCGGGCTCTTCTTGCACGGTTCTTGTGCCATAGTCGCACCCTAGTTGTGCCCTAGTAGCGCCCTAGTTGCACCCTACTTGTAACCTAGTTGTACCTTACATGCACCATACTTGTGCCCTAGTTGCGCCCTACTTGCTATTGTTCTTTTATGCCCCCTTTGCCACTGCTATAGCTAGGTTGAGCATGCACTGCTCCATTGGAGTTAGTCCCCCAACTCTTGTTTGTGGTGCAAGTCCAAACGAGTTACCAGCAGTGTAGAGAAATTGATAGCACGTTAGAAATAGGGACAACAGGTCGTGCGATCGAGCCTTGATGTGATCAGGAAGGCTTCTCTACCTTCCAGTGCAAGGGAATCTTCCTAGAAATTTCTCCATGCATGTGAAGCATATGCCACTTGGCGGTCAGTGGATGCGCCAATTGGCAAACTGGGGAGGTGGTGTTCAATGGCCACCCCCAAAAGTGCCACTACCTTCACACCTTAGGTGCCAGGCCTAGGATTATGTGTACCAGGCTCATTCTTCATTCTAATCACACAATCTGGCCTTAGATGCTCCTCACAGAGCTGTCCAACTAAGGAACAATACAAAGATAGCACTGGTTGGTCTAAGCCCCAGGAGTTAGTCTCTGACTAGCACTCGCACGAAAGTGACCAAGTGTTAAGTGGACACAGTTGCTAGCAAGTGATTGCCTAGGAGCTGCTCTGTGTGGAGCCGTGACCCTGAGGGAGATATCTTCTCTTAGCTGAAATGTTGGGAGCGGACGGCAGGTGCCATTGTGTCAGCCCTGAATTCTAGCCCGTTTGCCTTAGGCCGGTTGACATTTGCGCCATACTTGTGCCCCACTTATGTCCTAGTTGCGCCCTAATTGCACCCTGGTTGTGCCCTATTTGCACCTTCCTTGCACCCTACTTACGCCCTAGTTGGGTCCTAGTTGTGTCCTACTTGTGCCCTTCTTGCACTTTACTTGCGCTTTAGTTACGCCCTAGTTGCGTCCTAGCTGCATCCTACTTGCGTTCTATTTGCATGCTACTTGTGCACTAGTTCCGCCCTACTTGCATCCTACTTGAACCCTACTTGTGCCCTACTTTAGCCATAGTTGTGCCCTGGTTACGCCTCATCTACGCCAGATCTGCGCCCTTGTTACGCTCTAGTAGCGCCCTAGTTGCCCTTCTGTTGGGCACTGGCTATGCCCTAGTTGCGCCTTAGTTGTGCCCTAGCTATGCCCTACTTGTGCCCTAGTTGCACCCTATTTGCGCCCTAGTTGCACCCTAATTGAGCCCTAGTTGCGTCCAATTTTTACCTCAATTGGCACTTGCTATGTCCTTGTTATGCCCTTGTTGTGCCCTATATGTGTCCTACTTGAGCCCGACTTGCACCTTACTTGCACCATAGTCCCACCCTTGTTAAGCCCTTGTCGTACCCTAGTTTCGCCCTATGTGCGCCCTACTTGCACCCTACATGTGCCCTAGTTGCGTACTAGTTGTGCCCTAGTTGCACCCTACTTGTGTCCTGCTTGTGCCCTACTTTAGCCCAATTTACACCCTCGTTGTGCCCTAGTTGTGCTCTAGTTGTGCCCTGCTTGCGCCCTACTTGCCCCCTAGTTGCGCACTACTTACGCCATAGTTGTGCCATTGTTGTGCCATAGTTGCTCCCACGTTGCGCCCTAGTTACGTCCTAATTGCGCTCTACTTAGGACCTACTTGAACCCTACTTGTGCCCTAGCTACACTCTAGTTTCTCTCTAATTTCTCCCTAGTTGTGCCCTTCTTTCACCCTAGTTGCGCCCTACTTGCACCCTACTTGTGTCCTAGTTGCGCAATAGTTGCACCCTAGTTACGCCCTAGTTACACTCTAGCTATGCCCTACATTCGCCCTAGTTGCATCCTACTTGCGCCCTACTTGTACCTTAGTTGCGTCCTAGTTGTGCCCTAGTTGAGCCCTAGTTGCGTCCTAGTTGCGCCTCAATTGGACACTAGCTATGCCCTAGTTGCGCACTAGTTGCACCCTAGTTGCGTCCTAGTTGAACCCTACTTATTCCCTACTTGCGCCCTAGTTGTGCCTTAGTTATGCCCTAGCAATACCCTGGTTACACCCTTGTTTTATTACAGTTGGGAAATAATTGTGTCCTAGTTCCACACTAGTTGTGCCCTCGTTGTGGCCTAGTTGCGCTCTAGGTGTACCCTACTTGCGTCCTACTTGCACCCTAGTTGCACCCTAGTTGTGCCCTACTTGCACCCTACATGTGCCCTACTTACACCCTAGTTTCACCCTAGTTGCGCCCTTGTTGCACCCTACTTGTGCCCTAGTTACGCCCTGCTTGCGCCCTAGTTCCGCCCTATTTGCACCCTAGTTGTTCCCTACTTGCACCGTAATTGCATCCTAGTTGCGCCCTAGTTTTGGTGTGCATGTGCCCCACTTGCACCCTAGTTGAGCCCTGGTTGCATCCTAGTTACGGCCTACTTGTGCCCTACTTGCACCCTAGTTTTGCCCTCGGTACGTCCTTATTGCGTCCTACTTGCACCCTATTTGCGCCCTAGTTACGTCCTACTTGCGTCCTACTTGCACCCTTGTTACGCCGTAGTTGCACCCCTATTGTGCCCTAGTTGCGCCTCAGTTGAGCACTATCTATGTCCTAGTTACACCCTAGTTGCACCCTAGTTGATCCCTACTTGCACCCTGCTTGCGCCTACTTGCCCCCTAGTTGCGCCCTAGTTACGCTTTAGATACGCCTTAGTTGCACCAACGTTGTGCCCTAGTTTTCCCACAGTTGGGCACTAGCTTCGCCCTAGTTGCGCCCTACTTGCAGCCTACTTGTGTCCTACTTGTGCCCTACTTTCACCCTACTTGCATCCTAGTTGCACCCTAGTTGCGCCCTAGTTGCGCCCTAGTTTTGCCTCAGTTGGGCACTAGCTACGCCCTTGTTGCACCCTAGTTTTACCTAGTTACGCCCTACTTCGGCTGTAATTGTGCCCCACTTCCACCCTACTTGTGCCCTATTTCTCCCCTAGTTGTGCCTCAGTTGGGCACTAGATATTCCCTAGTTGGGCCCTTGTTGTGCCCTAGTTGCGCCCTTATTGGACCCTAGTTGCACCCTACATGTGCCCTACTTGCGCCCTAGTTGTGTCCTTCTTCCGCCCTTCTTGCACCATAGTAGCGCCCAAGTTGCGCCATAGTTGCACACTAGTTGCTTCCTACTTACGCCCTACTTGTGCCCTTCTTGCGCCCTAGTTGTGCACTAGTTGCACCCTCGTTGCAGCCTATTTACGCCCTCCTTACGCCCTAGTTGCACCGTAGTTACACCCTAGTTGCGCCCTAGTTGCGCCCTACTTACACCCTAGTTTCGTTCTAGTTGCGCCCTAGTTGCGCCCTACTTGCATCCTACTCGCACCCTAATTACACCCTAGTTGCGTCCTAGTTGCGCCCTAGTTATGCCTAAGTTAGGCACTAGCTACGCCCTAGTTGCGCCCTATTTAGGCCCTAGTTGTCCCCTACTTGCGCACTACTTGTACCCTTCATGCGTCCTAGTTGTGTCCTAGTTGCATGCTACTTGGGCCCTAGTTGTGCCTCAGTTGGGCACTAGCTACACCCGAGTTGCGCCCTAGTTGTGCCTTTTTTTCACCCTAGTTGCGCCATAGATGCGCCCTATTTGTGCCCTTCTTCCACCCTACTTGGGCCTTAGTTGCGCCTGAGTTGCAACCTACTTACGTTGTATTTGTGCCCTACTTGCGCCATAGTTGTGCCGTAGTTATACCCTAATTGCGACCTACTTGCACCGTACTTGCACCCTATTTGAGCCCTTGTTGCGCCCTAGTTGTGCTGTGGTTACGGCCTATGTATGCCTCAGCTGCGCACTTGCTTCATCCTAGTTGCGCCCTAGTTGCACCCTCGTTATGCCCTTGTTGCGCACTAGTTGCCCCTCAGTTGTGCCATAGTTGTGCCCTACTTGCACCCTAGTTGCGTCCTAACTATGCCCTAGTTGCGTCCTAGTTGCCTCCTAATTGTATCCTACTTGCGCGTTATTTGCACCCTAGTTGCGCCCTAGATGCACCCTAGTTGCGCCCTACTTGTGCCCAACCTGCGCCTTAGTTGTGCCCTAGTTGTGCCCTAGTTGCGCCCTACTTGCACCAAAGTTGGACCCTAGTTGTGCCCTAGCTACGCCGGACTTGCGCCCTAGTTGTGCCGTAGTTGCACATCAGTTGGGACAAGCTATGCCTTGGTTGCGCCCTACTTGGATCCTAGTTGTGCCTTCGTTGCACCCTAGCTGCGCCTTAGATGTGGCCTAGTTGCGCCCTCCTTGCGCCCTACATGCGCTCTAGTTGTACCCTCCTTGTGCCCTATTTGCGCCCTACTTGCATCATATTTACACCCTAATTGTACCTTTCTTGGGCACTAGCTTCACCCTAGTTGTGCCCTAGTTGCGCCCTAGTTGTAACCTAGTTGCGCCCTAATTGCACCCTACTTGCGTCCTTCTTTCGCCCTAGTTGCACCTTAGTTGAGTCCTAGTTGCGCCATAGTTGCGCCCTATTCGCGCCAAAGTTGGACATTACCTAGCCCTAGTTGCGCCATAGTTGTGGCCTAGTTCCGCCTCAGTTGGGCAATAGCTACGTCCTAGTTACACCCTAGTTGCACCCTAGTTGCACCCTAGTTGGGCCTGAGTTGGACATAGCTATGCCCTAGTTGCGCCCTACTAATGCCCTGCTTGCGCACTACTTGCACCCTGGTTGTGTCCTAGTTGCGCTCTAGTTGAGCCCTAGCCGCGCCCTAGTTGTGCCCTAGTTGCGTACTAGTTTCCCCCTAGTTGCACCCTAGTTGCGCCCTACTTACACCCTAGTTACACCCTAGTTGCCCCCTAGTTGAGCCCTAGTTGCGCCCTACTTGCTTCCTACTTGTGCGTTAGTTGCACCCAAGTTTCAACCTTGTTGCCCCCTAGTTGCGCCCTACTTGCACCCTACCTGCGCCTTACTTGTGCTTTAGCTACATCCTTGTTTCGCCCTACTTCCGCCCTAGTTGCACCCTACTTGTCGTCTAGTTGCACCCAACTTGCGCCCTAGTTGTGCCATTGTTGTGCCTCACTTGGGCACTAGCTATGCCCTAGTTGCATCCTACTTGTATCCTAGTTGTGCCCTAGTTGCGCCCTAATAGCACCCTACGTACGCCCTACTTTCCCCCTACTTGCGTCCTACTTAGGCCCAAGTTGCACCCTCCTTGTGCCCTTCTTGCATCGTATTTGCGCACTAGCAGAGCCCTAGTTGCGCCCTAGTTGCGCCCTACTTGCGCCTCTGTTGGACACTAGCTACGCCCTAGTTGCGCCCTAGTGGCACCATAGTACGGCCTAGTTGCGCCCTACTTCTGCCCTACCTACGCCCTAATTGTGCCCTACTTGCTTCCTTGTTGCGCCTCAGTTGGACACTAGTTTTGCCCTACTAGGGTCCTAGGTGAGCCCTAGTTTTGCCCTTGTTGCGCCTCAGTTGGGCACTAGCAAATCCCTAGTCGCGCCCTAGTTATGCCCTTGTTGGCCCTACTTTCACACTAGTTGCATCCTTGTTGCGCCCTACTTGCGCCCTACTTGTGCCCTAGTTACACTCTAGTTGCGCCCTAGTTGTGCCCTACTTGTGTCCTACTTGCAGCCTATTTGCACCCTAGTTGTACCCCAGTTGCGCCCTAGTTGCACCCTAGTTGCGTCCTACTTGTGCCCTACCTGCATCCTAGATGCGTCCTGGTTGTACCCTACTTCTGTCCTACTCGCGTCCTACTTGCACCCTACTTGTGTCAACTGGCGCCCTAGTTGCTCCCTGGTTGCGTCCTAGTTGCACCTCAATTGAGCACTTGCTACACCCTAGTTTCCCCCTAGTTGCACCCTACTTGCACCCTAGTTGCCCCCTACTTGCGCCTTACTTACGTCCTCCTTGTGCCCTAGTTGCGTCCTAGTTGTGTCCTAGTTGCGCCCCAATTACGTCTCAGTTCGGCACTAGCTGTGCCATAGTTGTGCCGTAGTTGTACCCTAGTTGCAAATTAGTTACGCCCTAGTTGTGCCATAGTTGTGCTCTACTTGCGCCCTACTCGCGCCCTAGTTATGCCCTAGTTGCGCCCTAGTTCTGCCCTACTTGCGCACTTCTTGTGCCCTACTTGCGCCCTAGTTGCGCCCTAGTTGCTCCCTAGATGCGCCTTACTTGCACCCTACCTATGCCTTACGTGTGCCCTAGTTGCACCCTTGTTGCACCCTAGTTTCGCCCTACTTTCATCCTACTTGTGCCCTAGTTGCACCCTAGTTGCTCCCTAGTTGCACCCTAGTTGCACCCTATTTGGGCCCTAGTTACTGTTTACTTGTGCCCTGTTTGCGCCCTAGCTGTGCCTCAGTTGGGCACTAGCTAAGCCCTAGTTGCGCTCTAGTTGCACCCTAGTTGTGCCCTGGTTGCACAATGATTGCGCCCTACTTGCGCCCTAGTTGCGCCCTAGTTGCTCCCTATTTGTGCCCTTGTTGCGCCATAGTTGCAACTCAGTTGGACACTAGCTATGCCCTAGTTGGGTCCTACTTGCATCCTAGTTTTGTCCTAGTTGCACCCTAGCTGCACCCTAGTTGTGCCCTTGCTGCGCCCTACTTGCGCCCTAGTTCCGCCTGAGTTGTGTCCTGGTTGGGCCCTAGTTGAACTCTACTTGCGTCCTACTTACATCCTCGTTGCACCCTATTTGCAACCTAGTTGCGCCATACTTGCACCCTACTTGTGTCCTAGTTGTGCCCTTATTGCGCCCATGTTGCGCCCTCCTTGTGCCCTAGTTACAGCTTTCTTGCACACTAGTTGTATACTAGTTGCGCCTCCGTTGCGCCGTACGTGTGCCCTACTTGCGCCCAACTTGTACCTTAGTTGCACCCTAGGTGCGCCCTGGTTGCACCCTACTTGTGCCTTTCTTGGGCCCTAGTTGCGTCTAGTTGCGCCCTTGTTGCACCCTAGTTATTTACTACTTTCACCCTTGTTGCGTCCCACTTGTGCCCTAGTTGTGCCTTAGTTCTGCCTTTGTTGTGCACTAGCTACGCCTTAATTGCGCCCTAGTTGCGACCTAGTTACACCCTAGTTTCACCCTAGTTCAACCCTAGTTGTGCCTTTGTTGTGCCCCACAAGTGCCCTTATTGCGCCCGAAGCGCACCCTAGTTGTGCCCTAGTTACACTCTAGTGGAATCTTAGTTGCGCCTTAGTTGTGCCATAGTTGTGCTATGGTTGCGCTCTACTTGTGCCCTACTTGCACCCTATTTGTGTCCTAGTTGCGCCCTAGTTGTGGCCTTATTGCGCACTACGTCCGTCCTACTTTCGCCCTAGTTGCGCGCTACTTGCGCCCTACTTACGCCCTAGTTTTGCGCTAGTTGTGCCCTACTTGCACCCTGCCTGCACCCTACTTGCATGCTATTTACACACTTGTTGTGCCCCTGTTGCGCCCTTGTTGCACCCTAGTTGCGCCCTAGTTATGCCGTAGTAATACCCCAGTTGTGCCCTAGTTTTGTTACAGTTGGGAAACAGCTACGTCCTGGTTCCACGCTAGTTGTGCCCTCGTTGTGGCCTAGTTTTGTCCTAGTTGCACCCTACTTGTGTCCTACTTGCACCCTACTTGCACCCTAGTTGTGCCCTACTTGCACCCTACATGCGCCCTACTTACACCCTAGTTTCACCCTTGTTGCGCCCTTGCTTCACCCTACTTGTGCCCTAGTTTCGCCCTTCTTGCATCCTAGTTCCGCCCTACATGCGCCCTGGTTGTGTCCTACTTGCACTGTAATTGCATCCTAGTTACGCCCTAGTTACGATGTGCTTGCGCTCCACTTGTACCATAGTTGCGCCCTAGTTGCACCCTAGTTACGGCCTACTTGTGCTCTACTTGCACCCTAGTTGTGCCCTAGTTTCACCCTAGGTACACCCTTATTGCGTCCTACTTGCACCCTATTTACGCCCTTGGTGCGCCCTACTTGCGCCCTACTTGCGCCCTTGCTACGCCTTATTGTGCCCTAGTTACGCCTCAGTTGAGCACTAGCTATGCCCTAGTTTCACCCTAGTTGTTCCCTACTTGCACCCTACTTGCGCCCTACTTGCACCCTAGTTGTGCCCTAGTTACGCCTTAGTTGTGCCTTAGTTGCACCAAAGTTGTGCCCTAGTTCTCCCATAGTTGGGCACTAGCTTCTCCCTAGTTGCGCCCTAGTTGCAGCCTAGTTGCATCCTACTTGCGCCCTACTTTCACCCTACTTGCATCCTAGTTGCACCCTAGTTGCGCCCTAGTTGCACCCTAGTTTTGCCTCAGTTGGGCACTAGCTACGCCCTAGTTGCGCCCTAGTTGTACTCTAGTTGCGCCCTACTTCCGCTGTAATTGTGCCCCATTTCCACCCAACTTGTGCCCTAGTTGCCCCCTAGTTGTGGCTCAGTTGGGCTCTAGATACCCCTTAGTTGGGCCCTTTTTGTGCCCTAGTTGTGCCCTTGTGGGATCCTAGTTGCGCCCTACATGCGCCCTACTTGTGCCCTAGTTGCGTCATTCTTCCGCCCTTCTTGAGCCATCGGAGCGCCCTAGTTGCGCCTTAGTTGCACACTAGTTGCTGCCAACTTGCGCCCTACTTGTGCACTTCTTACGCCCTAGTTGCACCCTGGTTGCGGCCTACTTGCGTCCTCCATACGCCCTAGTTGCACCATAGTTGCGCCCTAGTTGTGCCCTAGTTGCGCCCTACTTGCACCCTGATTTCGTTCTAGTTACGCCCTAGGTGCGCCCTACTTGCATCCTACTCGTGCCCTGCTTACACCCTAGTTGCGTCCTAGTTGCACCCTAGTTATGCCTCATTTAGGCACTAGCTACGCCCTAGTTGGGCGATATCTTGGCCCTAGTTGTCCCCTACTTGCGCACTACTTGTACCCTTCATGCGTCCTAGTTGTGTCCTAGTTGCATGCTAGTTGGGCCCTAGTTGCGCCTCAATTGGGCACTAGCTACACCCGAGTTGCGCCCTGGTTGTGCCCTTTTTTCACGCTAGTTGCACCATAGTTGCACCCTATTTGTGCCCTTCTTCCACCCTGCTTGGGCCCTAGTTGCGCCTGAGTTGCAACCTACTTGCACCGTATTTGCGCCCTACTTGCGCCATAGTTGTGCTGTAGTTATACCCTACTTGCTCCCTACTTGCACCGTACTTGCACCCTATGTGAGCCCTTGTTGCGCCCTAGTTGTGCAGTAGTTGCGGCCTATGTGTACCTCAGCTGCGCACTTGCTTCATCCTAGTTGCGCCCTAGTTGCGCCCTTGTTATGCCCTACTTGCGCACTAGTTTCCCCCCAGTTGTGCCCTAGTTGCGCCATACTTGCGCCCTAGTTGCGTCCTAACTACGCCCTAGTTGCACCCTAGTTGCGTCGAACTTGCACCCTACTTGCGCATTACTTGCACCCTAGTTGCGCCCTAGATGCACCCTAGTTGTACCCTACTTGCGCCCAACCTGCGCCTTAGCACTAGCTATGCCCTAGGTTGCGTCCTAACTGCATCCTATTTGCTCCTTTGTTGCACCTTAGCTGCGCCCTAGATGGGGCCTAGTTGTGCCCTACTTGCGCCCTACATGCACTCTAGTTGCAACCTCTTTGCGCCCTGTTTGTGCCCTACTTGCGTCATATTTACGCCCTAGTTACGCCTTTGTTGGACACTAGCTACACCCTAGTTGCGCCCTAGTTGTACCCTAGTTGCAACCTAATTGCGCCCTAATTGCACCCTACTTGCACCCTTCTTGCGCCCTAGTTGCGCCTTAGTTGAGCCCTAGTTGCACCATAGTTACGCCCTAGTCGCGCCAAAGTTGGACACTACCTATGCCCTAGTTGCACCATAGTTGTGCCCTAGTTGCGCCTCAGTTGGACACTAGCTACGCCCTAGTTGCGTCCTCGTTACACCCTAGTTGCACCCTAGTTGGGCCTCAGTTGGACACTAGCTATGCCCTAGTTGCGCCCTACTAATGCCCTGCTTGGGCACTACTTGCACCCTACTTGCACCCTGGTTGAGTCCTAGTTGCGCTCTAGTTGCGCCCTAGTCGTGCCCTAGTTGTGCCCTAGTTGTGCACTAGTTGGCCCCAAGTTGCACCCTAGTTCCGCCCTACTTGCGCCCTAGTTACGTCCTTGTTGCCCCCTAGTTGGGCCCTAGTTGCGTCCTACTTGCGCGTTAGTTGCACCCTAGTGGCACCCTAGTTGCCCCCTAATTGCGCCCTAGTTATGCCTCACTTGCACCTTAGTTGTGCTTTAGCTACGTCCTTGTTTCGCCCTACTTGTGCCCTAGTTGCACCCTAGTTGCCCTCTAGTTGCACCCGAATTGCGCCCTAGTTGTGCCATTGCTGCGCCTCACTTTGGCACTAGCTATGCCCTGGTTGCATCCTACTTGCATCCTAGTTGCACCCTAGTTGCACCCTAATAGCGTCCTACTTACGCCCTACTTTCACCCTACATGCGCCCTACTTGGGCCCAAGTTGCACCCTCCATGTGCCCTTCTTACGTCTTGTTTGCGCACTAGCTACGCCCTAGTTGCGCCCTAGTTGTGCCCTAGTTACATCGTAATTGCACCCTATTGTGCCCTACTTGAGCTCTAGCTACGCCCTAGTAGAGCCCTAGTTGCGCCCTCGTTGCGCCTCTGTTGGGCACTAGCTACGCCCTAGTTACGCCCTAGTTACACCATGGTTACGGCCTAGTTGCGCCCTACTTCCGCTCTACCTACGCCCTAGTTGCACCCTAGTTGCGCCCTACTTGCTTTATAGTTGTGCCTCAGTTGGACACCAGTTTCGCCCTACTAGGGCCCTAGGTGGACCCTAGTTTTGCCCTAGTTGCGCCTCAGTTGGACACTAGCTAAGCCCTAGTTGCGCCCTAGTTGTGCCCTAGTTTGGCCCTAGTTTCACACTAGTTACACCCTTGTTACGCCCTACTTGCGCCCTAGTTGTACTCTAGTTACACCCTAGTTTTACCCTACTTGTGTCCTACTTGCACCCTACTTGTACCCTAGTTTCACCCTAGTTGCGCCCTAGTTGCACAGTAGTTGTGTCCTACTTGTGCCCTACCTGCGTCCTAGTTGTGCCTTAGGTGTGCCCTACTTCTGCCCTACTCGGGCCCTACTTGCACCCTACTTGCGTCAAGTTGCGCCCTAGTTGCTCCCTGATTGCGTCCTAGTTGTACCTCAATTGGGCACTTGCTGCACCATAGTTGTCCCCTAGTTGCACCCTAGTTGCACCCTAGCTGTCCCCTACTTGCGCCCTACTTGCGTCCTCCTTGCGCCCTAGTTGCATCCTAGTTGTGTCCTAGTTGCGCCCCAGTTACGCCTTAGTTGGGCACTAACTGCGCCATAGTTGCGCTGTAGTTGCACCCTAGTTGCGCCTTAGTTACACCCTAGTTGTGCCATAGCTGTGCTCTACTTACACCCTACTCGCGCCCTAGTTGTGCCCTAGTTGCACCCTAGTTTTGCCTTACTTGCACACTACTTGTGCCCTACTTGCGCCCTAGTTGCGCCCTAGTTGCTCCCTAGATGTGCCTTACTTGCACCCTTCCTGTGCCCTAATTATGGCCTAGTTGCACCCTTGTCGTGCCCTAGTTTCACCCTACTTGCGCCTTGCTTGTGCCCTAGTTGCGCCCTAGTTGCGCCCTAGTTGCACCCTAGTTGCACCCTATTTGGGCCCTAGTTACTTTTTGCTTGTGCCCTATTTGCGCCCTAGCTGTGCCTCAGTTGGGCACTAGCTAAGCCCTAGTTGCGCCCTAGTTGCACCCTAGTTGTGCCCTAGTTGCACACTAATTGCGCCCTAATTGCTCCCAACTTGTGCCCTAGTTGCGCCATAGTTGCAACTCAGTTGGACACTAGCTATCCCCTAGTTGGGCCCTACTTGCATCCTAGTTGTGCCCTAGTTGCACCCTAGCTGCACCCTTGTTGTGCCCTTGTTGTGCCCTACTTGCGCCCTAGTTGCGCCCGAGTTGTGTCCTGGTTGGACCCTAGTTGAACCCTACTTGCATCCTACCTGCACCCTCGTTGCACCCTATTTGCGCCCTAGTTGCACCATACTTGCACTCTACTTGTGTCCTAGTTGTATCCTTGTTGCACCCTAGTTGTGCCCTTCTTGCGCCCTACTTACGTCTTTCTTGCACCCTAGTTGTGTACTAGTTGCGCCTTGTTGGGCCATACTTGTGCCCTACTTGCGCCCAACTTGCACCTTATTTGCACCCTAGGTGCACCCTAGTTGCGCCTTACTTGTGCCCTTCTTGGGCCCTAATTGCACGCTAGTTGCACCCTAGTTGCACCCTAGTTGCTCCCTAGTTACTTCCTACTTGTGCCCTAGTTGCACCCCACTTGTGCCCTAGTTGTGCCTTGGTTGTGCCTTTGTTGTGCACTAGATACGCCCTCGGTGCGGCCTAGTTGCGACCTAGTTGCACCCTAGTTGCACCCTAGTTGCACCCTACAAGTGCCCTAGTTGCGCCCATATTGCACCCTAGTTGTGCCCTAGTTACACCCTAGTGGTGTCCTAGTTGTGCCTTAGTTCTGCCATAGTTATACCATAGTTGCGCTCTACTTGTGCCCTACTTGCGCCCAAGTTGTGTCCTAGTTGTGCCCTAGTTGTGGCCTAATTGCGCACTACGTCCTTTCTAATTTCGCCCTAGTTGCGCGCTACTTGCGTCCTCCTTATGCCCTAGTTTTGCCCTAGTTGTGCCCTACTTGTACCCTACTTGCGCGCTAATTGCTCACTAGTTGTGCCCCTGTTGCACCCTAGTTGCGCCCTAGTTGCGCCCTAGTTGTGCCGTAGTTACACCCTAGTTGTGCCCTGGTTGCGCCTCACTTGGGCACTAGCTATCCCCTAGTTGTGTCCTAGTTACACCCTAGTTGCTCTAACTTGCGCCGTAATTTCACCCTACTTGTGCCCTAGTTGCGCCCTTGTTGCACCTTAGTTACACCTCGGTTTGGCACTAGCTACGCCCTACTTGACCCTCAGTTGCACCCTAGTTGTGCCCTAGTTGCGCCCTAGTTGCACCCTAGTTGCGCCCTACTTGCATCCCACTTGCGCCCTACTTGCGACCTAGTTGTGCCTTACTTGCACCCTAGTTGCACCCTATTTGTACCCTACTCACACCCTAATTGCCCTAGTTGCGCCCTAGTTGTGCCCTAGTTGCGCCCTACTTGCGCTTTCGTTGCGCCCTAGTTGCGCCTTAGCTGCACCCTACTTGCGTTTTAGTTGCGTGCTACTTACACATTAGTTGCGCCCTAGTTGCGCCTTACTTGTGCCCTACTTGCACCCTACTTGCGCCATACTTGTGACTTCGTTGCGCCGTAGTTGTGCCCTAGTTGCGCCTTACTTGCATTCGACTTGCACCCTACTTGCACCCTACTTGCACCCTAGTTGCGCCCTAGTTACTTCCTACTTGCGCTCCACTTGGGCCCTACTTGCGCCCTAGTTGCGTCATATTTGTGACCTAGTTGCAACCTACTTGCACCCTGCTTGCGCCCTAGTTGAGCCCTTGTTATGCCCCAGTTGTGCCCTAGTTGCGCCCTACTTGCAACCTAGTTGCGTCCTAGTTGCCCGCGCCCACCATGGATACCACAGTACCAACTGCACCACCAGACCCCACACGCAAAGGAAAAATGCTTGCCTGGGCTAAAGATGTAGTACTCTATGAGCAGGACAATTCTGAGGACACTGATGAGGAACGAATGAAAATATGTGGTGGATACAACTCGACGACAAGCCAACTCCACACCGTGCTACTCTTTTTCGTATTGTACCAGGAGGATTACGAAACTTCAACCTCCAAGTTCACGACTACTGGAACACAGACCCTGACCTCGGTGCTGGCTTAGTGGGTGATGAAGATACACCACCACCGACGATTCCACATTCCCACCGATGGGATCACATGCTTCATGAGCGCTTGATAGATGAACAGGCGTGTGAGGTCCATGATCTCCTCACATACCATGAAGAAGTATTCGAAGGAAAATCCATTGAGATTGGGGCAGTGCACACAGTACACGTCATCAACAAGGGAGATGCACCAGCTCACAAGCAGGAGGCTCATTGACTCCTCCACGATCAGAAGGATATCATCAATGAAGGTCTCCGTGAACTCAAGGGACAGGGAGTCATCGTGGCGGTGGACAGTCCATGGCGCTCGAGTTAGGTTATTGTCAGAAAGCCAGACGGCACAAAGCGCTTCTGTGTTGACTTCCACGAATTGAACGAGGTCACAGTGGAAGATGCCTACCCCATGCTCCTCATCATCGGCATTCAAGAAAGGCAGCGAGGAATGAGTTAGTTTGCCAAACTTGAAATGAAATCGGCCTTCCACACCATCCCCATGGATCAAAATTCCATGCTCAAAACTGTGTTCATCACTCCTAATGGGCAGTAAGCCTTCACACGCATGCCTTTCGGGCTGCGCAACGCCAGTGCTACATTTTAGCATGTCATGGACCAGGCTCTGAGGGACGTTCCTAATGCTTGCTGCTATGTGGACAACATCATTGTGGAGGAATTCAGCTTTCAGGAGCTGCTTGCCTCCCTTCATGTTGTGTTCTCTGCTCTTTGTGCAGCAATCCTCCGCCTGAAGGAGGCAAAATGTGTCATAGGAGCAGACATCATGGAGTTCCTAGGATTCATCAATAGCTTGCAGGGGATCTCCTGTGGACTTTGTTAAGTTTGCAGCAGTCCGCAGTTGGAAGCAACCAGTTACTTCCTCTCAAGTCAAAGTATTCCTTGGGTTTGTCAGCTTCTACAAGAAGTTCATCCAGGACCACGTTAAGATCGTCCGACCCCTACAATGCCTAATCCATCAGGATGAGCCGTTTGAGTGGACGGAGACATGCCAACTAGCATTGGCAGAAATCAAACATCGTCTAATCGCAGCACCAATGCTGGAATTTCCTAACTTCAACCTGCCGTTTGTCATCACAACGGACTTCTCTCAAGAAGTAAATTGCGCCATCTGGTCCCAAAGAGGTGATGATGGCATGATGCGAGTTGTGTGTTTTGGCAGCAGAGCCCTTAATGACACTGAATCTAAACATCCTCCAGTGAATGGGGAGTGCCTGGCTGTCCTGTGGGCCATCCAATTCTATCATGACTACGTGAAAAATGGAAAACCCTTCACCATTTTCACAGATAATCAAGCTCTTCAGTGGCTCTTGACTACGGAGAATCATGAAGGTATCCTTGGAAAATGGGCACTGCTCTTACAAGGATACAATCAAGTACCAGCCGGCATTTGCCAGCCGGAATGTGGATGCTATCAGCAGGCTTCCACGAGAAGGCTGGCCTGACCGTATGCCTGCTGAACAGGCGCAAGCTCTCCCTGAGCCTGACGGGAGCGTCATCGTTGAGGGGCAGCCCCATGATCTCACCGCGGAAGAGTATGCATGGGTCTACCCACTGGATGGTTTTCCTAGAGATGATGAGGACGTAGGCCATTTAAATTTTTGACATCTAGTGGACCTCTTGAAAGAAAAAAGAAACGATGTGCAAGAGATACATGCATGGAGAACACAAAAGATGAATAGATTGTACCCAATTGTATAGCACTCGTAATCTCAACAAACCAAACATAAATACCTTCCAAATGTTTGGCTGGTATCATGAAGTGCCGCCAGTCTGCGCCACGTTAAAGAGGGATGCCACATGTTTGTAGTTTAAGTGAACCATATGCAGGTATTCATGACTTGCCTGCTTAGACCGCTGAGCATGCATGGAAGCGAGGTGTGCAAACTGAAACCATGGGCACGGCAAGCTCAAGGACTTTGAAAAGGTTGAGAAGTTAGCCGGGGATCAAGAACAACAAGGGACTAACGAGAGAGCGAGGTTCTAGCAACCTGTCAACTGGGCCAGCCATATGACACACTTCATGTGGAGCCCGGCCGCCACCGTGGGGTCAAGCCAAACCAGTCGGCGGTGTGCCACCGGTGGTTTCTCAAACTTCGGCATAACCGACAACGTGGCCCCGTAGGATCAGCAACCTGGTGCATCATACCAACGTATTCATGGAAGCATGCACAGCTAAAGCAAAAATACCCACATCGACCATGAGCGTGTGTGGATGCATATATCCCTATGGTAGTGCTTGTGCAAATCTTGCACCCGGCTGAGATGCCAGGGATGCATGGTCCACCATGTGTGCGCCTTGAGCTTCATGTCAATTTAGTCACCTACAGTGACGGCGTGTGTGAATGGAGTCGGGAGGTCACTTGCGTATCGTGCAGCCACAACCAACACTGCTCCATGACCCATAGACGAACATCCTACACACATATGAGAGAAAAAACAGCACATAACCACGTCACTGACACGAAAACTGACAAGATGCATGCACATTAACCCGGGGCATCATAAGCTTGCAGCAAACCAAAAAAATGCACTACTGCTTTGAAAATCTTACTACTAAGAGCCTTGGTAACAAAGTATTCACACTGCTAATGAGTGTTGACCCAGACAACCAGAATTTCTCCAACAGTAATGCGCTCGCATACAAAATGATGCTCAAAGTTGATGTGATTTGTACGAGATTGATGCATGCCATCATGCTCAGTGATTGCCTTGGTGCTTTGATTGTCACAGTACAGGGTGATGTAGCGGATGGGCACACGAAGTTGTCACACGAGGTAGGACAGCCATGCACTCTCACTCGTACCTGTGCCAAACGTTATGTACTTTGCCTCACTGGAGTTGCGTGAAACACATCCCTGTTTTTCACTCTTCCAAGAGATAGCAGTTCCACCAACAAGAAAGATGTAGCCTGTGTGACTACGGACGTTAGTGTTGTGAGCCCAGTAATTGTCAATGCATCCATCGACAACCAGAGAGGGCTATACTCTGTAGCACAGTCCCACACGCACAATAGACAATGCACAGCAAATGACGCACAGTCCTGCCTCAAGATGTCTCTTACAAGGCTGCTGGGAGAACTGAATCAGGAAGTTGACCAAGAAGGCCACATCCGCTCGAGTAGTGGTGGAAAAATACATTAGAGATTTGATCACACTCAAGTAGTTAATGACGTCGATGAGCTCCCCCAGCTGGGATGGATCGGGTGACTTCAGCATACGCTGACTTGCTGGCTTCATTGGTGTAGATGTAGTGGTTGTGTAAGTCAACAAGGAGGTAGCCCCCCAAACAGCGGATGTAGGCAGCCTGGTGTATGTGCAAAGTGCGACACTCGCTATCACGCTCAAGTTCCATACCAAGGAACACTTGAACCGGACCTAGGTCCTTAATGTTGTATGTGGACTGTTGTAGAGACTTCGCTGACTGAACAACATCAAGGCTGGGTGAAACAATTAGGAGGTTGTTGACATAGACCAGAATAACCAGGAGGGGCTGTGAGGGTGCACTCAGGAAGAGTGTTGGATTGACGGTACTATGTCGGTAGCCACCTCTCTTGAGAGTGGACGAGGTCTCCATATTCCAGCAGCGAGGCCACTGCTTGAGCCCGTACAAGGCCTTCCGCAGTTGCCGGACCTTTTTTGTGTCGTCGGTGAAGCCAGGTGGCTGCACCATGTAGATCTCCTTATCTAATCAACCGTGTAGGAATGCATTGTTGACATCAATCTAATCCAGTTTGCTGTCCTACAGGCCGACAAGAATCAAGAGAGCAGGGACGGTGGTGTACCGCCCAACCAGAGCAAATTTCTTGTTAAAGTCAGTGCCTGGAACTTGGGAGAATCCCTTGGCTGTGAGCCTAGCTTTGTACCTGTTGATCTTGCCGTCAGGCTTCAGCCTTTGCTGGCAAACCGAGCGGGCTGCAACAGATTTGTGCCCTGTTGGGAGATCGACAAGCTCAAAGACCCCATGGTCCTTGAGGGAAATCAGCCCCTCTTGCATGGCCTTCTCCCAGAGGTCAGCATCGGCTACCTCATGAGCCTGTCAGAGTGGTAGGCTCAAGGGGGACTCAGGGAAGTCCACTTGCCGTGAAGTAGGCTGCGACAAAGCCAACAACAGAGGTATCCAGGATGTTTCAAAACTCATGAGCTATGAGTGTATGGCCGAGTGTAGAGTTAGAATGAACTACGCTAATGGCAAGCCCGATTGCATCTAAACCAGTGGATCCGGTGGAAGAACCGGCTAAGGTGGATGACGCACGAGGGCTAGTGTGTTGATGAGAGGGCTGGGAGGACTGAGAGGAAGACTGCTGAGGGAGAAAGTAAAGTCTCCTTTCGCGTGTGTATGGCTCAGGGCCAGCAGGAGGAGCCTGAGATACAAGAGGGGGTTCTGACACACCAACGGGCACTGAAGTCTGCAATGCATTTGTCTGAGGTGAGTCAAGAGTGACATGTGAAGATGACTACGTAGAGACAACAACTGGGGACTGTACCAGAGTGCTGATGGGCACAAACGTGGACTCAGAGGACACCAAGGAAGAAGGAGCTGAAGATAACTATGGTGAAGTGCTGGTCGGTGAACCGGATGGTAGGCTGGGAGAAGCACCGGCTGTGGAAGGAATTGGTGAGGAAGAAGAGGAAGACGGACCTGAGATTGGAGCCGTATTGGTGAAAGGGGTCCCCGTGAGACCGGAGGTGGACACAGACCCAACCCCCCAAGCCAATGGAGCAAGGGCAGGGAAGAGGATGGATCAACATAGGACAATTCAAGGGAAAGAAGTCCTCAAGAAAGAAATCATTGTGGGATTCAACGACCCAAGCTCGGTTAGTTTCCCGTAAGCACCATAGTTTAGACATGGCGGAAACATAGAGGAAGGTGTAGAGACGCGCACGGAGATTAAGCTTGCCGTCCCGAATGTCCTCATGGAGCCAAACGGTAGCGACACAGCCCCACACGCAAGCAAGACAAAGATTTGCGCGACGAGCAAACCAATACTCAAAGGGCGTGACATGAAGGGGAAGAGGACCGTGGAGTACACGGTTCCAAACCCAGGTTATGCAAGACATGAATTCGAAAGAGAAGAGCGGAGGGAGGTCAGAAGTACTGAGAATAGTACATACTCATTCAGCAAGAATCTGGCTCCAGTGTTAAGAGAAGCCATTTTGTTGGGGTGTGTAGGGAGCTGAGGGCTCCATACACATCCCGCGGGATGTGAGGAATCAGATAGTAGGATCCATGAAATCTCCCCCATGGTCACAGTGGAAAACCCGAAGGCAAAAACCACAGGCAAGTTCAGCTTGGAGAAGCCAGGACTCTAGGATGGAACACACATCACTCTTTTGCTTAAGGACAAAGATGCAACGCATGTGGGAAAATTCATCAGTAAGAAAAAAGACGTAGCGTCCAACCCCCCCAGTGCATCGTGAGGAAGGGTCCCCACGACATTGGCGTGTAGGAGGTCAAGGGGATGGAAGGTCCGAGACTTAGACGTGGAGAATTGGGACTGATGCATTTTGCCCTAAGCACACTCAAGATAGTCTGTAGGGCAAGGGGCAGGAAAAGTGGAGGCATGAGGACCATGTGCAGGAAGCGCATGGAGTAGGCTGTCCATGGCAGCAATGTGGATGTGGCATAGGTGGCGGTGCAGCAGCTGCGTGTGTTCTGGGGAAAGAGAGCATGTAACGTGAATAGAAGAACATGTGGCAGGGATAGGAGCAAAGGATGGTACGTGAAACAACCAATCGCAGTGGGTACCCTGTAGAAAGATGCGGCTAGTGGTGCGATGTGAAATGGATGCAATGCCTCAGCTAGAGGCATTGCATCCATGCCCTGATCACTGAGTGTTGTAACAGAGGAGACTAATCTCAAAAGAGGGAACGTATAGCAAATCAGGCAAAAAAAGTTCCTCTCGGGGCCAACAAAGCAGACTATCCCAACGTCCTAGACAGGGAGACTTTGGCTGGAGCCACTGTAGATAAAACAAAGAGAGCAAATAGGACCACACAAGAAAAAAAAGGAACAAGAAGAGGTCATGTGGTGGGTGGCCCTAGAGTCAAGGATCTAGAAGCCAACCGACACGCAAACAGAGGTAGGAACATGACAGATAACTACAATGACGGAGTACGGTGGAAGCCGTTAACCACAAGCAGCGAGACAACAAGGCAAGAAAAAAGACTTCCAATCCTCAATCCAAAGAAAATTAACTGGCAGAAACCCCTGAACATGACCGCATGCAGAACCACGCAGAGCTCCATAAACTACGCACACAAGTAAATCCAGTCCCGAGTACCCACTCTCACCTCCCTCATCACGGATATGATGCTCGTGGACGGCGTGGAAAAGAGTGGCGTCCAACTGACGGTCATCCTCAGGCAGTACAGGGGTTATGAAAACACCAGAGGACGGATGCTGAGACGGGTAGGCATGTGAGGCCCAAGGAGGAGGAGAGTAGGGGCCGGAGGGAGGGACATAGTAGACGGGCCCTCCATACCTTGGAGGCCACTCCCAGGGGTATGGCGTTGGAGGCGGTGGTGCAAAAGTGTTGTAAGTCACTGCACTGGTCGATGACGGCAGACTCCGGCTGGCTGGGGCAGTAAAGGTCAAGGCGGGTGTAGAGCTCCTAGAGCCGCCAGAAGAGCGTGCCCAGTGCATCCGCATCGCATATGTGAGACGGATGTTGTCAGGAAGTGCTAGATATCTCGCCGTGGAGTAGTCGCTAGCACCACAGATCCAGCATGTAACGGTATTGGAGGAGGAGGAGGAGGAGGAGGAGGAGGAGGAGGAAGAGGAGGAGG
>SZWC01003633.1:0-21996 GCA_023375785.1 Penium margaritaceum
GGAAAAAAAAAAAAAAAAAACCACAAAACTATGACATATTCTGACACTTCAGAATGCAGAAATGAGGAGGTTACTTTTTTTCTAGGAGGAGGGGCTTTCAAAGAGCACATGTATGAGAGTAAAGAGAGATGTCTGAGATCGAACACCATGGAAGGGGAAAGTTTTGCAGAGGGAAAGGGGAGGGATTTGAAAGAGAAGATGGAGAAACCATCCCCTTTCTCCCCCTTTGAGAGGAAAGTGGGATGATTTGGAGGGGAAAGGGGCATGATTTTTTTAGGAATGGGGATTCGTTTTGGAAGAGAAATAGGAAAACTTTGGGAAGGAAAAGGGGAGGTTTGGGAGGTAAGGACTACAGTGTTGGTCTTGAAGGAACGGTTTGGGGAGGGAAAGGGCACAAATTTTGGATTTAAGAGGGACGTTCTGGGGAAGGAAGGAACATCGTTTTGGGATTGATGAGGGGCAATCTGGCGAGGGGAGGAGCTTGGTTTTGGACATAAAGAGGGCTGGTTTTGGGATGCAAGGGTTAAGTTTTGGGAGTGAAGAGGGACAGTTTGGTGAGGGAAAGAGCATGGCTTTCAAGGGGAGGGGATGAATCGGGGAGGGAAAGAGGACAGTTTTGGTGAGGGTAAGGAACCAGATGACTGATTAGATACACCTGTATGAGATTTTCTACAAGTAATACAGACTCTTGTAATGATGGTGGTGACACAGAGGTGTTGAATTCTTCTGGCTGACTTGTTGCGACATCATCTTCTTCCTCTTCCTCCACTGAAACTTCCGTACCAACGTAGGTAGTTGCCTCATCACCCTTCACACTAGTGCAACTCCATCCCCACCTCCGTTGGGCTGTGTTCCCCAAGCTTAATCACCGGTTGCAACAGAATTTGCAAAGAAATTTTCATTGGAGATATTACCTCACAGCCCGTGGCAAATTCCACATTGCTCATCCACCTCTTCCTATGGGTCAAAAACTCTTCCGACTGTAGGTGCAACGCATGAATTGCTTCTTCCAACCCTCCACGCGTGGAATCACACATAGCTTTTTAGCAGCACCATTTTTGCATGATCTTGTTGTGACAGTCTTGTGATTGGTTGGTTCACTGTTATGATTATCTGTCTGCATGTTGCAAATTCTTTGTTGAATGCCTCAGGTATGGGCTTCCAGGCTGTACTCTCCACCTTGGAGTTCCTAAACCAAATTGTTGATGACTAGGCTGGAAAAGTTTCACCATGAAAAACCTTCCCAGTCCCTTGGTGGGCAGGGCAGAACTTTTCCTGCAGCTTACAGCCTGTCACAAAAAGGTATGAGAGCAGACCTCTCTGTCCAAAATCTCTTGGTAGAGCTTCTTTCTCCCATTGGCCATAGAAAATCTGGATTGATCTTGAGGCTTTTGTTGTCTGGCTGCACGAAGGCCCAGACATAGTAGATGCTACGGGCGGTGATGAGCAGAAAGGCAGAGGAGAGAAGAAGCAAGCAGTGCAGGACTCACCCCAAAAGAAGGGTCACTAATGGCCGATGGACAAGAGCAGTGGGAGGGTGGCAGCTGCAGATGCGTCAGTCAAAGGACTGGCATCATTGAGGCCACTGACCCAATGAGAGACGGCCTGTATCTTTGTAGCCAGTGACTCTACAATAGCTGCAGTGGAGATGAGAGAAAGGGCATGAATGTTTGGTGTAGACGAGGTGGCTGTTGTACCATTCACAAGGGCTGCACATGTACAAATGGAGGTGACTGTAGATGAGGTAGCAGTGGCGGCAGGAGCAGCTGTAGATGCAACTGTGTCAACAGTGGTGGAAACCTGAGTAACAATTTCAACTACAGTAGCTGTGACTGGAATTGGTGACACCGCCACTTGAGTGTAGGCCTCAACAGTACACACCATTGCATTGCTCGCTGGCGCTCTCGCTGTGGCAGAAAGCGTAGATGCAACTGCTGTGGCAATATGAAATGCAGCAGAGAGGCAATAGTGCCACAGAGGGGAATTGGTGAGGCCGGCTGGGGTGTTTCTCAGTCGACACGATCAACATGTGTATGCTAGTACTGAAGATGATCCCAAGGGTAAGAGGAGGAAAAATTGGATTCGGACAGGGATGCTGCTCAAGAGAAGTCTGGAGTGCCTCGCCGCATAAGAAACCTCGGAAGCTGTGTTGTAGTAGTGGTCCCAATCCAGCTCTTGGCACTCGTACTAAGCTGCTGGAACGTACTCCTCCCCTAGATAGTATCTGGGAATGCTGTGGCATGCCTCCAGCTGAAGCTTGTGCTCTACCTGTTCCATGTAGTCCGCAAGTAGAAAATCTGTGCACTACCTCTCAGCCACCTCTTTCAGTGACTCCAAAGCCTCCGGTAACTTCTCAGTTGCTAGGGTGGCAAAGCGCAGCAGTGCAGGCTGCTGGGGCTGCTGGAGACTGCAGCAATGCTAGTTCTTCTTGCTGCTTATGTACTACCAATGCTGGCGATGGACTTTCCGGCAGCTGCTGGCTGTAGCCTAACACTGCCAGCTGTTTCTGACGATGCTCTTGGCTGCTACTGCTGCTAGTGCAGATGCCAATGACTATGACTTTCACTACTGCTACGGCTCCGCTACCTGCTTCTCATTGACAGACGCTGCTGAATGACCCCGAAGACAGTCGAGGCTGGAAGTTCCCGACCGCCACCATGAGCTGATGCTAGGGCTGTGAGGAACACACCCTCAATGTGATGTGCCGGACGGATGGCATAGAGAACCACCTGATTTTTCTGCGGTTGTACGCAATGCTTGGCTGCTCTGGTTGATGTTGTGACTGTCGGTTGCTACGACTGCTGTTGCTTCTAGAGTCAATGATGTATGGTAGCATATGGTGAATTTGGTGCATGCCAAGCACGTTGGAGAATGGTGCATTGTTTAGTGGAATTTGTTGACGGACCATTGCCGACATGATCTGATGTACTTTGTAGACTGGAAATGCCCATTATTGGGGCCAGGTGCCCAGTCTCTGAGGATGACAATGAAAGAACAAAAACTACTAGCACAACATTACTCTATTCATTTCCACCATTCCATGTGATGGATGCAGCTATTCTTTCTGGTCATCTCAGATTGTTCATGGAGAAATGGGACAAAATCAGTCTTGGTAGTCCTCAGACAATGAAAGATGTGATGGCAGTTCCTACCGGGTCTCAACCAACAATGACACGGGGGTACAGGGTGTTGCGCTTGGGTTTGAGACAGGCCCACGGGATGGGGGATTGGTTTCTGGTGGTTATCAAAGACTCCCTCTTAGTGGTTCGCCAGATGCACTACAGGTGACGCATCAAAGAGGATCATCATTGGCAATGAGAGACGAGGCCCACATTGTTGCCAGATACTTTTATGTTGGGTGTGCTCCCACCACACCCAAAATACTGTTGGGTGTGGTGGGAGCAAAAATAGGTTGCCGATAGGCTGTAGTGTATAGGCCGGAACAACTTTAGGAGCTACTTGCCATTGCCACTTTGGTGCAACCAGCTTTTCTGGAGTTGAGGGTAGAGACGCTTTCTTCTAAGTTCGGCTTGGTTCCTGTGTCGAGCATACATGGACATCTGTGTCACCAGGTTGCCGCTGTTTTCAAACAATGCATCACACTAGTTTTGGTGGAGGGTATGTTGTTGGAGGAGGTGATCCTCCATTGGGTGCTTCTGCTCCACATAGAGGTTTCTTTGTACGATGGGATCCCAGAGGAGGAGCGGAAGCAACACGAGCCCCTGGCGGAGACGTTGCAGCTTCGGCAGGGGCGTCACAGGTAGTGGTGGGCTAACGGGGAGCTGGCAGGGGAGCAAGGGGGGTGCAAGGGGGAGGGAGGAACCGATGAATTGGGGATACGAGTGGATAGAGATTCACAGTCAGCCAGGCCAGTTAAGACAGGATTTTCCAGCATGGTCTCAGCGTCGGAGTTTGTTCATCAGCATGCTCCACCAGGAAGACCCGGGTCGGGCCATGTGGCTTTTGTGCGCATTGCCTCTGGCAACCGGGTCTGATTTCAGACTCGTGGCCCTCCAGAGAGCCGTACCCTCCAGCAGAGGTCTCCATCGTCCAATGGTTCAGGACCTTCACCGTGTAGCAGGAAGGGCCGTCATCTCAGAGGAGATATTCTTGAAGATGCTCGGGATGGGCCCAAGAATCAAGTTGCGAGACCTGAGGGGTTGACATCGGATTTGCTACGCGACCTCATATTGGACCAGCTGGTAGGGATGGATATCCTCACAGTAGACATGAGGCCATTGTTACAAGAAGAGCTACCAGGAGCTACGTCATGATGGCTTGGACGAAGTTGATTGACCCCCCTCACGAAGGGGGAGATCATAGGAGAATAGCGTGCCGCACAATGAAGTTGAGGAGGCATGGATCTGTTTGGCAAGACGGCTCTTGCTGAGGCGGGATATGGAGAAGGTGACGGAGCTGCTGCACTCGCTCTAGTATGGGACGGGCATTTGAAAGAAGGCTATGCTATTACCCTGAGGGATAAGGGTGGTCTTGGTGGCAAACCCTTCCATCTTGCTACTACGCCAAGACATCTGCAACACCTTTAATCAGGTGGGGCAAGAATGCATTTCTGAGGCAGTCGGGAACAGAGACATAAGGAGTTGGATTCCACTCTTATGCCAGTCTGATGCTAAGTCAGCCCAGCTGTTGTTCATTGGATTCAGTGCCCCCGCTGTCCTGGAATCATTGTGGGATGAGCGGCAGGGAGACCCTCTTGGCATCATCCAGACACCTCTGACTTCTGTTGGTACTCAAGAGGGTGATTCTCAAGCAGCTGACTGGCTGCAGCTGCAGTTTCCTTTTCAGCAGGGAGAGGAAGGGGCTTCTTTGGGGCTTGTGACATGATCACCCTGCCCTACGTGTGCTCGTCTTGTGTTCCCCTTCATCAGTTGTGGACCTTCTTCAGTCCATTCCTCCTAGTGGAACTGGAGTTTGGTCTTCTCCGTCCTTTGTTGGATGCAGCGCGTGCTACCCTTGCGATGGCAATTTGGCAGGACCTTCTTCCTCTGGAGGACCTTTCTCAGTGTCAGGTGGGCTCCCTCTTTCGCAGACTTTGACCCCATTCGTTTGAAGATGGATCTCAATTGCGATGCGATGAAGGCAGCGGAGCAAAACCTTGCACGCACCAGCAGGGAGGGAAGGACATCACATCAAGGAAGTTTTAGGCGTTGGGAGGAGGGTCATTATTGGGTAGCCGGTATGCGAGCAACTCTTTGGCTTCAATCAACCCTAACCTCAGAAGATACGGTTCATCTCTTCGCAATGGATTTCCATCTCCAGTTGTAGCTGTGGATGGGGCTTCTTCTTCGGTACTTGGAGACACCTCCAAATCCCCCTCTAGATGGCCTTGAGCTAGCCTGGGTGATGCGCCGGCGCCTAAAGGGGCACATCACTTAGGTCCACCATGCCACCAGGGATGAGATCGTGGACATCTACTTGGATCACTCTCAAAGGATGGACATGGAGCCGTGGATGGAGTTGCAGCTGTCTGGAAAAGAAAGTGGATGCAGGCCGGACTTGGCTGTTATGGATCGAGAGGTAGGGACAGTTTGAGTATTCTACGTTACGACAGCCAGTCAGTGCCGTCAGACGATTGATGAGGAAATGACATAACCCTCGTTGCTGGAGTCTATGCGTAAGCATATTTTGTGTGAGACACAACGTGACAGACGGCATTGTAAGCAGTTGAGAGACGGCAAAGTTATGATCGAAAGAGCAAAAGGTAGTAGACAAAGTTAGTTAGGACAAGTGTGGGGATGCGCTCTCTCCCAGAGCAGCACGTGGAAATGCGCAAGTACACCAGCTGGTGGGAAAAGAGCAACAACATAGCTCTTACCTCTGAGACACCGGACAGCTAGAACTCTACAATGGTACAAACTGCTTAGTTGTCAAAACGACAAACCGAAAGGAGCACCGCATGGAGGAACAGAAATCCCTAAACCAAGAACAAGGGCAACACCATCGAGGTCAACACCGACGAGCTGGCAATCGTGAGAACTCTGACGAGCACGTGAGGACATGCCGACCGCAGCTAATGCTATCCAAGTAGCCATCGAATGCCACGGCATTCCAACAAGTGAATGGAGACAAGTCCAGTCAGCAGTGGTCAATTCTGACTAAGTGCGACTGTTGTGGGGACACGTGGCCTTCGGTCTTTCCTACTCTTCCTCAAGGAGCGAGGTGGACTGACTTTCTTGCACCAGTCTCCCCCCGCCGGCCTTTGCTGAGGTAGCAGCTGCTAGAAAGAGTTGAAGAAAACGAGGTGGAGAGAAGATGTGCTAAAATCTCTACTCCTGCAGCATATTACCCGCGGTTTGGTGAAGAAGGGGACATAGTTCTCTTAGTGGGAACGCAATCACCAAACACAAGGCTCCATCCAGGTGTTTGTCAGAAACCTGGATGGAGCATGGCCCAAGGGAGTGTTAGTTTGTGTCCCACAAATGTGTTGTGACCTCTGGCCTCGCTGCACACTCATCACACTGATGCAGGTGATTGATGCTGAAGTGACACCGGAGCTGACGTCACCGCCCAAGTGGTGCCGGCTCCCAAGGAGATCGTCCAGAGCCACATTCACAGGATGCGTCTGGGTTATTTCTAGCATAGGCTTGCATAGACTGAGTGATTATTGACACTAGGTTTCCTAGTGGGACTGTGTGAGCGTCGTGTCCGGATTGTTTCCCGGGTTTGCTAGGTTGCAGGTGAGAGGATAATGCGTGGGTGAGATTCGAGTTTTGGATCCCCCCTGTGCGTGGGTGCGAGCGAGGTTGGGCTTGCTGCCTGCCCGCTCGCCACCCCGCTAGCACGTCCTTTGCTACTCACCTCTCTCTCACTTCTAACTTCTGTTCCGACTCTTCGCTTCTCAAGGATCCATGGCGTTTTGTCTCTAGCATGCTTGGCTCGTGCTTCCCATGTCCCTCGCTCTCCCTCCTACCAGGATCCTCTATCCTCTGGTATCAGAGCGGTGGAGAGAGGAGGTATTGAGCTCGTGAATCGAGCGCTCGATCCTGGTCTGCGGCCAGTCTTCGTCGCCACCACCACTTCCGCCGCCATTCCTGTCACGAGAAGCACGTTCGCTGCCAATCTGCTGTAGAGCACCCTCCTACGGCAGCTGCCTACCATCTTGTGGCGGGCAGCAGCAGGAGCAACCTGCGGACACCCGCGGGTGTGTCCCTTATTCGCCCCCACGGGATTGCTCCCGTCCGCGGGTGCTACAGATCTGTAGCTGCCACATCTGCGGCAGTAGCTTGAGCAACAGCAGAGGATGCACTATCTAGCTTGAGCAGCAGCACCATCACGCCCTGAGTCGCAGCCTTCTCAGCCGCGACTACGACTGCGATAGCTGCAGCTACGACGACAGCAGCTGCACTCCGGAGTGAGCACTTGCAGCCACTGCTACCGCCGCATTCTCCTCAGCAGCTGCCGAAGATACGCACCCGCAGCAGCAGCTCCTTTCACTGCTGCAGGTCCGATCGTCGTAGCCTAAGCAACCACAGCCGCAACAGCTGCATTCTAAGCGGCCGCAACCAGAGCAGCAGCAGCCAGCTGGAGCCATAGCTGCTGCATTCTAAGCAAACCCACCGTCGCAGCATTCTCAGCCGCAACTACGACTGCGACAGCAGCAGCTAGAACGACAGCAGTTGCACTACGTGCCAGCACCTGCAGCCGCTGCCACTGTCACATTCTACTCAACGGCTGCCGCAAATAAACGCCCACAGCAGCAGCTTCAGACACTGCATTCTACGCAGCAGCAGCCGGCTCTAAGCAGCAGCCGCTCGCATTCTACGCAGTAGCAGCCGCTCGCATTCTACGAAGCTGCAGCTGCTCGTATTCTACGCAGTAGCAACCGCTTGCATCCCAAGCAGCTGCTGGTAGCCGCAGCGAGTGGCAGCCTTAGTGCCATCGTACTGCCGGTGCTGCCTACCGCGCCAACCCTACTACTTCACTGCGCTAGTGGTGCGGCAGCTGCCACGCTGGCGAATCGTGACAGTCGAGGCGCGTTCCAGTCTGGTGAATACTACGGAGAGGGGGCGCTGCCTCGCCGTGAACGTCGTCGCAGAGGCATGAGTGGCGACCGGGCATCCGAGTCTGCCTCATCACCAGCTGCGAGGGCTTCACGTCACCGTCCGGTAAGCATCTCCCCAACCCCTTCGTTTGGGGGGGAACACGTCAACCCGGAGGTCACCGCTGCTCAGCTGTACACAGCACTCACAGAGGACATTGTTAGTCTGGTAGGTGCTCTTACACGTACCACTTCGGCCATCATAGACGCAGCTGCAGTGGCTGCAGCTAAATTCGCAGCAGCCACTAGAGCTTCGCGTGCTCCTGCAGCAACCTCGGCCGGGCGCTCCATTGAGGCGTACACCGAGGCTGGAGCCGTCGTTGGCCCCATTGCTGCGGCAGCTGCTGACATAGGCACCAAAATTTCAGCAGCAACCTCTGCCATTGCATCGGCAATGGCATCAGCTACATCCGCTATAGCTGCCGCTGCATCGTCCATCCGTGCTTCTACGTCAGCCGCCATCGCAGCCGCCGCATCTGCACCATCTGCCGGCTCCAGCTTCGTTACTGCGGCTGTTTCTGTTGCAGCCGTCTTCATCATCCTCGGTGCTGCCTTCACCGCTGGGGCTCTCACTCTCGTGGTTCCAGCCACATCTACAGTCGCCATCCTTTCTGCAGCAGCCGCAGCAGCAGTCCCACATCTACTTGCTTTCCTGCGCAACCCGTCCTCTTGACTCCCTTGCTGCGCACTGTACCTGCTTGCGTTCTTTTCTTGCCTTCTGTGCGGTGGCTTGTCCTGTCTGACTTGGGGTGGGCTATCCTACAACATTTCTATCCTTTGCCTCAGGCAACCCCATTTTTCCCACGCCCACTGGGGCAGGGGAAACTCTGCCAAAATCTGTCCGGCAGAGCCCGCACGTCGTCACCATGCCCGGTGACGACGAGTCAGTCATAGCGACCCTTCAGCGCCAGCTGGCCCTCGCTCGCGAGGCCCAGCAAGAGGCTGAGGATCGTCTTAAGCTTGCTGAGGACAACCGCGCTGCTTTTTCTGATGAAGTGGCCGCTATTGTCCTTCGCCGCCTCCCCACTGCGTCTATTATTTCCTCTTCCGGCGCTAACCCCACTCCTCCAGCGGTCACCCCTTCTGCCTCTAGCACCTCTACTGCTGCGCACACTGGCACAGCCGCCACTGCTTCCACTTTGTCTGCGCCTCGCCAGCATGACTTTTTTTCTCAGCCACCTGCGCTTACCTCTTCACTCGCCTTCTCCTCTTCGGAAGTGCGTTTCAGCGTCTGGGCTCAGGGAGAGCAGTTGTGGGAGTACTACTCCCCTGCTGTTGCTCCCTTCACCCCACTTGCCGCCGAGTCCGCCCGTGCTGTCCGCGCTCTCATCGCCACTGCACCTGAGTCGCTGATTGATGACGTTGGCACCTTCAACGCTGACCCTGCTGCCCAGCGCCCTACTGACCCCATGGGCACATACGCCATGCTGGGTTGCCGTACCACCGTCACTGGCCAAGCCGCTCAGAGCGCGCTTACGGTCCAGTTCAACACGCCCCTCATGCGACCTGATGAGACCGCTGATGCCTATTGGGCTCGGGGTCTCAAGCTCCTTCGTGAGCTTGACGAAGCAGCACCTGGCCAACTCTCCGCCGTTCTGACCATGGTCAACGGTCTCATTCCTGAGCTGTCCGATCTCCTTCGCGACGTCAAAGCTCATGAGCTGCAGCGCCTTGCCTCGCAGCCAGTCCTGCCCAGGTCGCCCCCTGGGATTGGTGCGCTTTGGGATTTCACGTCCGAGCGCCTTCCTGCTTGGTGGACTAGCTTGCAGAACAAGCGTCTCCATCGCTCTGCCGTCACAAGTGTTGCTACACTCACCACTGCTGCTGCACCCCCCTCCTCTGCTACATCTTCCTCCGCCTCCACCGCTTCTCCCTCGTCCTCCACAGCTTTTGTCCTTGCTTCCCAGGGTCGTGGACAGGGCAAGGGGAAGGGCAAGGGCAAGGGCAAGGGCAAGGACAAGGGTGCTACTGCCTCCTCGCGTGTTCCGGGCACCGTCGTGTGTTGGATTTGTGGCTCGACCGAGCATTCTGCTCGGACTTGCCCCGCTCCACCGGATGACCTCTGCCTTGCCCGGGTGATGCGCGTGCACTGGACGCGCACCTCCAGCTCCTCCTCTGCACCCTCGCCCTCACGTGCCGGTGCCCCATTGCACTCCTCCACCCCTCTTCATGCTCAGGCTCACGTCGCCTTTGGTATGCCGTTTCCTCCGTTGCCTGGCCCCTACCCCTGGGGCTGGCCACCTCCTTATGGTGCACTTGCATATGCTGGTCCCTCGTCATCAGCCTACACCGGGCCGCTGTGGTTCCCTCCTTCCTCCGGTGTGTCTACTCCAGCTCCGCCGGCCTCTATGGATGGTGATCGCGGGGGTCGCGAGCGCCATCTTGAGCAGTCACTCCTTCAGCTCCTCCGCCTTCGCGATCAGGGAGGTGAGGGTGTTGCACCGCTGGCCAGGGGTCTTGTGTGTCAGGCTGACAATGTCCTTTGTGGGGATCCTTCCGGTCACGTCCTTGGTGCTTTGTGTACGTCTGTTCCGTGGATTGAGCGTTGGCAGTCTGACTTCCTTCCTCGTGGTCTCTCCCTTTGTACCCTGGCTTCGTCTTCAGTTGGCACTGTCGCCACGTCGAGTGTGCTGCCTCCCGTGCGTGTGTCTAGTGGACTCTGGGTCCTTGACTCTGGGGCAACCCACATGACGTCAGTGCGTTCCTCGTTCGTCTCATTAGGCCCCGTCGGTTCTGTCCGTTTTGTTTGTACTGGGTCTGGTCAGTTGCTTCCGGTTCAGGGTGTGGGTGTCGTGTGTTTTGTCGGACCCAGTGGTGCCCTGTATCTGCCTGACGTCCTGTATGTGCCTTTGTTAGAGCTCAGCTTGCTGTCTGTGCCATCCCTAGATGATCAAGGTATGGACTTCATTGCTAGCCATGGTGTTGGCACTGTCTGTCTCCATTCCTTTGCCCGTGCTGTCCTCCGTGGCGTGAAGTGTGGCAAGCTCTATCGTGTTCCCTTGCACGCCCCCTCCGCCGCTGCTGTCGGCATGTTCACGTCGCACCCTCTCTTGCTCCTGACCTTGTTCGTCTCTTGCATCTTCGCCTTGGCCATGTCCATACCGATGCTATTCACAGCATGCTGCGTCTCCAGCCTGCTCTTGGCCTCTCTTCCTCTACCTTCCCTGCCCCTTGTCCTGCCGATTCTCTTGACCGTGCCCAAGGGAAGATGCATCGCTCTCCTTTCTCGCCTTCCGAGTCTCACTCCGCACACCCTCTTGACCGTGTTCATGCGGATGTCATGGGGCCTTTGCCTCATGACCTTCTTGGTGACGTGGGTTGCTACGTCTTGTGCCTTACCGATGATTTCTCTCGCTTTCGTTGGGTGTTCGGTCTTCACCAGAACAACGATGTTTGTTCCGTCATCAAATCGTGGCTTGTTCATGCTGAGCGTGCATGTCAACGTCGCTGCGCATCTTCCGCAGCGACCGTGGCGGTGGATTCCTTGGTCCCACCGCTCATCTCCTTGAGTCTCGTGGGGTGTGTCTGGAGACGTCCGCTCCTTACACACCCCAACAAAACAGTGTCTCTGAACATTGGAACCGGACACTTGCCGACAGTGTCCGCACACTTCTGTCTGAGTCCGGCCTGCCGCCGCTCTTTGCTTTCGAAGCCATGTGCTACATGACATGGGTCTAGAACCGTGTACCCCATGGTCCTTTACGCCGCACTATAACACCCTTTGAACGCTGGCATGGTCATCGGGCCGATCTCCCTCTTGCTCGGGTTTGGGGTAGTATTGCTTCTGTCTGGCATCCTGAGGATCTCCGCGATGGGAAACTGTCCCCTCGCGGTCGTCTGTGCCCCTTTCTCGGGATATCCGCGCAGTCTTAAACCTGGCGTTTCTGGGATCCTGTTCGCCAGCGTGTTGGCGAGTCTCGTGATGCTCTGTTCTTTGAGTCTGTCTTCCTTCGTGATCTTGGTTGCCTGTCCCGTGACTCCTCCCTCCTCCCTCTTTCTCGGCTGAGGGGGGATGTCGGTCCTGCCGGTTTGGCAGTCCCTGTTGCCGCACCGCGGCTTGCACCCTTGTTGTCGTCCTCGTCGTCAGGGCCTGTCCCTACCTGCTCTGTGCCCTCTTCCTCCGACGTGTCATCCAGTCCCTCTGACGTCCCATCGTCTCTGGTCACTGACTCTGCCCATTCTCTCTCGTCTCCCACTGTCCCGTCCAGTCCAGGCACACCTCCCGTTGCCCCTTCACCCGTGTCCTCTCCCGTTCCACACAGTGCCTGCCCCGCCTTAGCACGTTCCCACTGGCTCTGCAACTGTCTCGCCCTTCGTCCGCGAAGGGCGTCTTCGTGCCTTACCCCATCGCTCCAACACCTCCAAGACCGAGGCACGCCCTCCTCCGTCTCAGCGTGCGTCTCAGCTTGCCCACTTGCCCATTCTTCCCATCGGCATGGACGCGCTGGACTTGGCTACTGGGGTCGTCCATCCCAGTTCCGCTCTGGGCTACACGCTCCTCGTCTCTGAGTATGAGTGGGCCTTGGAAGATGCTGTCTTTAGCAGCATTGCGGAGTGTCACGCCACGTCGGTCACCACTGCCTTGCTCCCTGAACCGACCACTGTACGTCAAGCACGTGCACCCTCAGATGCCCAGCAATGGGAGGCTGCAATGCGTGACGAGCTCAACGCCCTTGATGATCATTCGGTCTATGAGCTTGTTGATCTACCACCTGGGCGCAAGGCCATCGATGCCCGTTGGGTGTTTCGGCGCAAGTACCAGCCCAACGGTGCACTCGACAAATACAAGGCACGCCTCACGGCGAAGGGATTCTCCCAGGTCCCGGCGTCGACTTCAACGAGACGTTCGCATCGGTCGGGCGGTACACCACAGCCAGAGCACTGTTGAGTCTAGTGGCTCACCACGACTGGGAGTGAGAACAGATGGATGTGAACAATGCGTTCCTCCACGGACAACTGGATGAAGATATCTACATGGTCCAGCCTCCCGGCTTTTCGGACGACACTGACCGGGTTTGGCGACTGCGGAAGGCTCTCTATGGCCTAAAGCAGTCACCACGGTGCTGGAACCAAGAGATCACGTCCACTCTTGAGAAAGGAGGCTACCAACATAACACGGTGGATCCATCACTCTTTGTTAGTCCCTCCTCTGCCCCGTTCGTCGCTGTCCTCGTCTATGTGGATGACCTGCTGATAGCATCGCCTAGTCGGACTGCTGTCCATTCAGTCAAGACACTCCTGCAGTCCACGTACAAGATGAAAGACTTGGGCCCTGCTCGCGTCTTCTTGGGCATGGAGCTTGAGCGTGATCGTTCTCGTCGCACGCTCCATGTTCATCAGGCTGCGTACTTCCGCAGTCTGGTTGAGCGCTTTTCTCCACTGCTTCAGTCCACACCCACTGCGTCCACGCCTATGACCCCAGCAGGCCAGAGGCTGCTGAAGACACTGGATGTATCGAGGCTGGGGGAGACAGTCGATGTGACCGACTATCTCCGCGTCATTGGGTCACTAATATACCTGGCGACTACGACCAGGGCAGATGTCCCCTTCTCTGTGAACTGTTGGTTTTTTTGCATCTCTCATTGTGCTCTGTTGTGCCCTCCCGGCTTGTGTACATCGGCGTGCAGATGACTGATGGCGAGACTCGACGCTGATGGAGTGTCGTCCGGTGGAGCCGACGCACGCTGAGGTCTTCTCGCAGTTTGCTGGAGCCTCCTCTCTCCGGCGACGCGCTCAGCTCCATCGGTAGGCCTCCTCGGCGGTCGTGCTGCCGGCGGTCATTGACACCGCAGTTGCTGCTTGCATGCGTCTAGCGCGTCCCATCGCGTCTGCATCGTCATGCACTGCTTAGGGTCCCAGTTGCACGTTGCATGGCCCTGTTTGGCAGCATAACCCATTGAGCGCACTATCTGGGTTTAGGCTGCCATAACTCCTCGCTACTATTTTTCTAGCAGATTCTGACCGCACGGTTGCGTTCGCAGCGTCGGTATTATGGTATGGTCCAGTTTTCAGGCAAAACGGCCGACGCCCGGGTTTTGGGCTGTCGGCTGCTTGGCAGGCCTCACCGAGAAAACCTGCCAGCCTGAACTGAGCTATCTTTTGATTGGCTGATGAACTGAGTAACAAGCTCTACAGAGTTGGGGGGGGCCTAGAACTTGGAGGGGTCTCCCATTGTTGTTCATTCTTCATTCCTAATCAGTCACTTACAGTTTTCAGCTGCTTTCTGACGCTAAAACTGGCGCGCGCATTTCTGAGTAACAAACCTAGAGCTTCCAGACTTAGACTCTAGAGCAGCAGACTGAGGGGGCAGCTGACTTAAGCAACGAGCGTGGAAGCCCGCACGCTGCATCAACAACGCTGCTGTCCCAACCTGCTGCCTAGGCATTTCCTTTTTGGTATCAGAGCCAAAGCGTAGCAGCAGCAGTAGAAGACTGACGAACAGGTGCCAGGCAACGCCGGCGGACCTCCATACGCGCCAGTGCAGGGGAAATGCTGCCGGATTTTTCCTGGCAGCATTGACCCTCCTGGTGGCGGCGTCAGATTTTTTCCCACGGCCACTGGGCCAGGNACAACGCTGCTGCCCCAACCTGCTGCCTAGGCATTTCCTTTTTGGTATCAGAGCCAGAGCGTAGCAGCAGCAGCAGAAGACTGACGAACAGGTGACAGGCAACGCCGGCGGACCCCCATACGCACCAGTGCAGGGGAAATGCTGCCGGATTTTTTCTGGCAGCATTGACCCTCCTGGTGGCGGCGTCAGATTTTTTCCCACGGCCACTGGGCCAGGGGAAATGCTGCCGAAATTTTTTCGGCAGCACTGACCCCCACGCGTGACGCGAGGAGGTGAGCGGCAGGCGGCGTCCGACACCCGTGGGCGACGGCGCACGCGGCAACGTCACCCAGGTGCAGTGACTGGCACCAGCTTGCAGCAGCAGCAGTGGCAGCCGCAGGCAACGGCAGCGAGCAGTGGCAGCAGCAGCCGACAGCAGCTGCGAGCAGCAGCAACAGCAGGCTGAAGCAGCAGCTCGCAGCAGCCAGCAGCAGCAACAGCTCGCAGCAATAGCTCGCAGCAGCAGCAGCAGCAACAGCGCGCAGCGGTAGCCCACAGTAGTAGTCCGCAGCAGCAGATGGCAGCAGCCGCAGCATGCAACAGCTGCAGCAGCGGGCAGCAGAAGCCGTAGCGAGCAGCCGCAGCCAGCAGCTGCAGCAGCTGCGGGCTACAGCAGCCGCAGCCAGCAGCCGCAGCCCGCAGCCGCAGCAACGAGCCGCAACAGCGAGCTACTGCTAGCAGCAGCCAACCGTGGCTGCTGCTGCTCGCAACTCGCCGTAAGCGAGCAGCGAGCAGCAGCTCGCTGCTGCCTGCGAGCAGCAGCCCGCTGCTCGCAGCAGACAGCGGGCTGCTACCCGTTGTGACAGGAAAAAAGAAGGAAATATAAAAAACAACCCCATCCCGCAGCCCGTAGCAGCAACCTGCTGCTGCAGCCCACAGCAGTAGCGAGCAGCAGCTGCAGCCCGCAGCAGCTGCAGTAGCGTGCAGCAGCAGCAGCAAGTCGCAGCAACCTCAGCAGCCGCAGCAGCTTGCAACAGCCGCCGCTGCAGCTGCAACTACAGCCACAACAACTGCAGCCGTAGCAGCAACCGCAGCCGCAGCAGCTGTAACAGCAGCTACTGCCACAGCAGCAGCAGCAGCTGCAGTAGCCGCAGCAGCAGCTGCAGCAGCACCTGCATCAGCAGCAGCAGCAGCCGCAGCCATAGCGGCAGCAGCACCAACAGCCGCAACAGCAGCACCATCAGCAACAACAGCGGCGGCCCCAACCCCATTGCTGACGTCAGCATCCCGCTACTGACGTCACTGCTGACGTCATCAACAAAGAGAAAAAAAGGGGGGGGGGAGAAAGGGAAGGGGGAAAACCCAAGGGGTGGGTAGAACTCCCACCACCCCTGCTGTTATCAGCAAAGACAAAACAAAACAAAAAAAAGAAGAAAAAAAAAACGAGACAAGGGACACCATGGAAGGTAGCCCAAGTGGGGAGGGGTTCTCCTCTGTTGGGGGGACCCCTACCCCTCCTTTCTTGCAGCGCCTGCAGCAGCAGCAGCAGCAGCAATAGGAGCAGCAGCAGCAGCAGCAGCAGCAGCAATAGCAGCAGTAGCAGCAGCAACAGCAGCAGTTGCAACAGCAGCAGCAGCAGCCGCCGCCACCGCTACAGCAGCAGCAGCAGCCACAGCAGCTGCAGCCCACTGGTGTCGTCGGCGGCAATCCTGACCCCCTCGCTGCTCTTCAGCAACAGCTCGCCGCCTTGACGCAGCAGCTTGCAGCGCTATAGCCCGTAGCCGCCCGGACTGCCACCAGTGGTCTACCGTCGTTCGTCCCTCCAGGGCATGCCAGCCCAGCTGTGTCTGCTGCCACGTACTACCTGGCACAACAGCAGACTCAGCGCCAGCGGCAGACAGTCACTTCCGTCCTTGGCCCCACTCCGGGTGCCGGCCGCAGGCAGAAGGACTATGAGACACCGCCCCCGCCTCTTCAGGCCAGCGAGCAGTTCCAGAGCTGGGAGCTCAGCTTCCGGATCTGGGCGTAGGGTGAGGGCCTGTGGGCATACTACACCCTCCCTTACAACCCCACCCAGGCCGACCAGTTGTATGACGCTGGTCGCGCCGTCCGTGCCCTTGTCCCAGTCGCCCCTCCAGCTTCCCGCCTGGCCTTAGAGCCTTTCCTCGGCGAGGTCACGACTGGCGACATCCCAGACCCTACAGCCGCCTGGCACGTCTTCACCAGGCCCCATCGCCTGTCCAGCGACGCTGAGGTCAGCCGTCTGCTCCGAGAGTTCAACTCCTTGCACATGGGGGAGACCGAGACGGTCACTGCCTACTGGCAGCGGGCGGAGGACATCCTCCGTCATCTCGGCACATCTGCTCCGCCCCCTCTGTCCGCGCTCCTCACCATCAAGCGCGGCGCCACCAGCGACTACGTAGACGTCTTCGTACACTACCCCCAGGACGTCCTCTCCACCATGGCGACCCAGGGCACCCTCATGCCCTGGGCATACAAGCTCTTGCACCGCATTGAGGAAGCTCGCCAGGAGTCCCAGCTCCATCGTGCGGAGGCGCTTGCATCCCCTGCCATCGCCTCCCCTGCTGTCGCCTCCCCTGCCGTTGCCTCCATGGCCGTCGCCTCCCCCGTCGTAGCAGCCTCATCGTCATCGGGGAAGAAGAAGAAGAACCGGAACAAGAAAGGCAAGGGTCAGCCGCAACAGCAGCAGCAGCAGTCGTCGACCGGGTCCAGCGGTGGTGGCTCGGTCTGCCACATCTGTGGTCAGCCCGGGCACGGGTGGTACACGTGCCCTCTCCCGAAGGACGAGGCGCGCGTCATCGCTACCATGCGGCGCCAGCGGGAGCGCCGCCTCGCCTCTGCCGTCGTCGCCGCTGCTAGCCCGACCACTTTGACCTCGTCCAGCGGCTCTGCCACTCCGGCAGCTCCGCCTGTCCCACAGACACCCGCGTCGCAGCAGTACTACCCGCAGCTGTCGGCGCCCCCGCTCCCTTCACCGGCACAGCCCTCCTACTACCCGGGCTCCGGCGCCGTAACTCCGCACTCCGTCTACACTCCCGGGCCCTCCTCCCGTGAGCGCCAGCTGGAGCAGTTCATCGCTCTCCAGCTCGGCCTGCCTCGCCCTCCTCCCCAGGGAAGTGCGAGTTGCATCACCTCCTGCTCTCCTGCCCAGCCCTGCATGACTGAGACTGAGCTGCGGTCATGTCCCGTTTCCTCGTCTGTCTCATCGTCGCCCGTGGTCTCCTCTGCCCCTCTCCTTGATGATGTTGCTTGGCTCGACGATTGGCAGTCCCGTTTCGCGCCTCCGTCCACCGCGTCTGCGTGCCTCGCCTGCTGCCATGTGACTGTTAGCGATCTAGCGATCCCGGTCCAGGACCCTGCTGAGACCTAGATCATCGACTCCGGGGCCACGCATCACATGACGGCCTCTCGTGAGGCCTTCAGTATGCTCGGTCCCGTCGGCGATGTCTCCGGTGTCCGGACGGGCTCCGGACAGGTGTTACCTGTCCGTGGTGTTGGCGTCGTTCGTTTTTGTGGTCCTACCGATGACGTCTTTCTGACCGATGTCCTCTTCGTTCCTGGTCTCGAGCTCAGCCTCCTGTCCGTGACTGCCCTTGACCGCATGAGCATGGATGTTGTGCACTCGCGTGGTGTTGGCACTGTGTCGTTGCGTCCGTCTGGTCTTGTCGTCCTACACGCCGCCGCTCGTGGCAACCTGTGGCATGTTCCTCGTCTCTCCTCTTCTTCTCTCGTCTCCTCCTCGTCGGCCGCCACAGGCCATGTGCTCGTCACCAGCATGCTTTCTCCTCAGCACACCCGCCTCTTGCACCGCCGCCTCTGCCACGTCCACTCTGCCGCTGTGGACAGCATGCTTCGCACCCAGCCTGCCTCGGGCCTTGACCCAGAGACTTTCCCTCTCCCGTACCCCACAGAGTGCATTGACTGCACTCAGGGGAAGATGCACTGGTCCACGTACCCCTTGTCTGCCTCCCGTGCATCCGCCCCTCTCGACCTTGTCCACTCGGATGTCATGGGCCCTCTCCCCACCGAGTCGGTCGACGAGCATGGCCGCTATGTCCTCACCCTCACGGACGACTACTCTCGCTATCGCTGGGTCTTCTGTCTTAGGCAGAAGAGCGATGTCGCCCGGGCCATCCAGGACTGGCTTGTCCTCGCAGAGCGCGCGTGTGGCCGCTCCCTTTGCCGCTTTCGCTCCGATGGCGATGGCGAGTACATGGGTGAGGCCACGACTTTCCTCGCCTCCCGCGAGATCCACCACGAGACTTCGGCGTCCTACACACCCGCCCAGAACGGTGTCTCCGAGCGGTGGAACCGGACCATGGCTGATGCCGTCCGCACCATGCGTATCGAGTCCGGTCTCTCCGAGGGCTTCTACTTTGAAGCCATGGCCTACATGACCTGGGTCTGGAACCAGATTCCCCACGGTCCCCTTCCCCGTCAGTCCACGCCGTACCAGCGTTGGTGCGGTCAGCGTGCTGACCTCCGCCCCGCTCGCGTCTGGGGTTGTGTCGCCATTGTCTGGCTGCCCGCCCCACAGCAGGGCGGCAAGCTCGCCCCCCGCGGCCGTCCCTGCACCTTCCTCGGTGTCTCTCGTCAGTCCAAGGCCTGGCGCTTCTGGGACCCCTCCCGGCACTGCATCGTCGAGTCCCGGGATGCCCTCTTCTTCGAGGACTTGTTTCCTCGCGATCTCATTCTCTCCGGCTTGTCTGTGTCTATCACGTCGCGTGGGGGAGTGGTGAGTCCGTCCTCCGTCCTACCGCGTCCGGGTGACACATTCCTTGGTCCCTCTGAGCCAGCTGCCCCAGTCGCGTCCGCTGGTCCCCCCGGGCCAGCTGCCCCAGTCGCGTCCGCTGGTCCCCCTGGGCCGGCTGCCCCAGTCGCGTTCCCTGGTCCCTCCGGGCCAGCGTCCCCAGTCGCGTCCGCTGGTCCCTCCGTGCCAGCTGCCCCAGTCGCGTCCGCTGGTCCCTCCGGGCCAGCGTCCCCAGTCGCGTCCGCTGGTCCCTCCGGGCAAGCATCCCCAGTCGCGTCCGCTGGTCCCTCCGGGCCAGCTGCCCCAGTCGCGTCCGCTGGTCCCTCCAGGCCAGCTTCCCCAGTCGCGTCCGCTGGTCCCTCCGGGCCAGCTTCCCAGTCGCGTCCGCTGGTCCCTCCGGGCCAGCGGTCCCAGTCGCGTCCGCGGGTCCCGCCGGGCCAGCTGCCCCAGTCGCGTCTGCTGGTCCCTCCGGGCCGGCAGCCCCCGTCGTGTCCGCTGATCTCTCAGGGTCGACAGCCCCAGTCGCCTCCACTGGCCCATCAGACTCAGCGCCGTCGCATGCCTTGCCACGCTACACACGTGGCCCCGGCGGCAACCTCCGACCCAGGCCATCGGTGAGCGTGCAGATCGTCCCACCGCGCTCGTCTCGACCCCCGGTGGCTCCCCGTGCCTCCTCCACTCCCACGGTCGTGAGTGGGGACCCTGGCACCAAGGCCCCGGGCCTAACCACATCGGCCATCATCGCAGATCTGCACCCGGGCTCCGCATTGGGCTACGCCATGCTCCATCACGAGCATCGGCATGCTGTCGTGGCTGTCCTGGCACGCATCCCACCTGGGGCGCGAGAGGCACACGCTCTCTCAGTCCGCTCCACAGCACGCCCGGAGGACCCAGCCACCTTGCGCGAGGCACGGGCCTCTCCTGAGGCCGTACACTGGGACGCTGCCTGCGCCGATGAGCTAGCTGCTATCCGACAGCACCACGTGTACGACCTCGTCGACCTTCCTCCAGGTCGGAAGGCCATCGGCGCTAAGTGGGTCTTTCGGTGCAAGTGGAAACCCGACGGGTCCTTGGATAAGTACAAGGCCCGCCTCACTGCAAAGGGGTTTGCCCAGGTCCCTGGGGTCGACTATGACCAGATCTTCGCCCCAGTTGGCCGGTTCTCCACCAGCCGGGCTCTCTTCAGCCTGGTCGCCCAGCATGGGTGGGAGCTGCATCAGATGGATGAGAGCAACGCCTTTCTCCATGGTTCACTGGAGGGTGAGGAGCTTTACATGGTGCAGCCACCAGGCTTCGACGATGGCACCGGGAGAGTGTGGCGACTGCGTAAGGCCCTCTATGGCCTGAAGCAGTCGCCTCGGTGCTGGAACCAGGAGATCACCAGCACGCTCCTTCGTGGTGGGCTCCAGCGCAGCACCGCGGACCCTACACTGTTTGTCAGTCCGGGAGGCCAGACCTTCGCTGTTGTTCTGGTGTACGTCGACGACCTCCTCGTTGCGTCGCCAGACACGGCCGCCATCCAGCGCGTCAAGGACTTGCTGCACGCCACCTACCAGATGAAGGATCTCGGGTCTGCCCGAGTCTTCCTTGGCATGGAGCTCGAGCATGATCGCTCCCAGGGCATCCTCCATGTCCATCAGGCTGCTTATGTGCAGACTCTGTTCACTCGCTTCGCCGAGGATCTGCCACTCGTGCCGAACGCATCCTCACCCATGTCGCCCGATGGCCAGGTGAAGCTGAAGAGTCCTGACCCAGCTGTTGTGGGGGAGCCAGTTGACGTGACCACGTACCTGCGAGTCATCGGATCACTGATGTTCCTGGCGACGACGACACGCCCAGACATAGCGTTCGCCGTTAACCTCCTAGCCCAGTTTTCTCAGGAGCCGCGTCGCCTCCACGACGAGGCCGCGATCCGAGTACTGCGCTATGTCGTCTCGAATCCTCGGCGAGGTCACATGTTCCGCCGTCAACCGTCTGTTGTCGCAGTGGGCTACATCGAGAGCGACTGGGCCGGCAGTCCAGACGGTAAGAGTCGCACAGGCCGGATCTTTCGGATTGGCGGCACGGCTGTGTCCTGGCGTAGTGGCAAGCAGAGGTGCATTGCACGCAGCACTGCTGAGGCTGAGTACGTGGCTCTTGGATCAGGCGCATGTGAAAGTGTGTGGTTGCATCGTCTGTTGTCCGAGTTGCGTCAGTCCGTCCCATCCATCACGTTGCATTGTGACAATGAGAGTGCCATGGCCATCGCCGACAATGACGGCATGCATCACACACGGACAAAGCACATCAACGTTGAGTATCACTATGTGCGTTCATTGTTGCATGACGGCAACATCAACATCGTGTGGGTTGAGACAACACGGCAGTTGGCTGACTTCCTGACCAAGGCATTGAAGCGCGACTCGTTCAAGAAGACTGTGAGTTCGGTCGGCGTACGTCCTTGAGAGGCTCTCTCTTTATCTCTGCCTGCGTCTCTGCATGTCCTGGGGGAGTCTGGATGTTGACCGTGTCCCTGTCCGCCCATGTGCACTACGCCTGTGAGTCATGGGGGAGTGTTGGTTTTTCCGCATCTCTCATTGTGCTCTGTTGTGTCCTCCCGGCTTGTGTACATCGGTGTGC
>SZWC01003633.1:74913-96168 GCA_023375785.1 Penium margaritaceum
CCCCCCCCCCCCCCCCCCCCCCCCGAGGGCCGATAGCCCAAGGAGGAGAAGAGGAGGTGATCCTCCCTCTCCTCCCTCTCTCGCAAGGGCCGACAGCCCAGTGGGGAAGGAGAGGGGGCGTCCCTCCCTCTTTCCCCCCTCACATGGGCCCACGACCCAAGAAGGAAGGAGGGAAGGAAGTTTCCTCCCTCCTCCCCTCTTCGGCGGCGGAATGGTTCCGCACAGAACATAAATGAAATTATAGGACTGCAGACACTCTTCGTGGCGTGCGCAAGTAGCGTAGGTGGTAATCCGTTGGTCCGGACATTGGAGATCAATGGTTCAATTTTGAGACGGGAAATTTTCTTCTTGTTTCCAAAATGCTCTATGTTTTTTTACCCCGGTTGGTTCCACACAAACCGGAGGGTAAATCCTCGGTTTGGTACCCATTTTGGACGCCGCAAAAAAACCAGTTTGAAGCTAAGACTGAGCTTCATAATTGTTGTCTAAAAAAATAAATCTCTTGGTGCCACCAGCACAAGAGGCGAGGACGATTTCCTCGAGCCAGGGATTGACCGTGTCAATCATGGGTTTGCCATTGTGAGTTGGTAAAAAGCTCCGATTGAGCTCTATAATATTTCTGGCTTTTTGAAACAATCTAAATCCATTTCCCTTTGAGTGAAAAAAAAGGAAAATCGATCATTTTCCGAGGACACCATGAGGTGTCATTTTCAAAGGAACAAGTTGTTCCATGCGATGGAACTGGCATTTGACATACAACAAATGGAGGTTTATTCATGCTGAGAAACTACGCACCGATCGTGCGTGCATTCTTATCAACTTCAAATTTGGGGTTTTTCATGAAAAAAGGACCCAAAATGGGTGACCACTAAAACGCCACGACATGGCTCAAGCGGGTTGTTAATGGCGCTAAACAATTATGTTTATGTGAAACGACCACTTTGGCATACACCGGGCTAGAAAATGACAACGGTGATGTGAATCGAGACGAATTCTCGTGTAGAGTGGAAGTGCCACGCCGACCGGTCAAAGGAGCCACATGGCTCGAGCGGGGTCACCTGGGACTGTGGGCGGTGAGACGGGATGGCTTGAGGGCCATAGACCCTCAAGCACCGCAGTTTTGGCCTAGTTGGCCAAGGATTCCGGCGAATCTGCTACACCTCGATTGAAATAAACATGGGCACCGAACGTGCTGCGACCACTCAACAACTCATCTACTCACCACAACAATGCGAGATGTGTGAGTTGCACAAAACGAGTACCGATTGTACGCTTATACGGGCATCGGCCACGTCATCAACGCAAGTGCCGACTGCACTACTGGCAACAACACACGTGCTGGCTGTAGAACTTTTGTCGGTGTCGAACACTTAAACAAAAAAAAGTGCTAGTTGCACTTTGATCACGGATGCCGAATGCATTCTTGATGCTAATGCCGAATGCACAGCTCATGGTCTACGGACATGAGACCAAAACAAATGCCAATTACGTTTCCGAGACGATGTTGTGTGCACCAATGATAGTGGATATGTCATTTGTGCTTGGATTTTTACTAGAAGGAACATGTGAGTGCCAATTGTACTCAGCACACACACGATGGTGAGAATCCCCAATCGAGGGCCAATCCCACAAAACTGCCAAGCGCCGGTTGCACTAAGAGCATGACCAACATCGAAGATGGAATTGATGCATTCACGCGAGTGCCGAACGCACTATCCCCATGAGCGTTGAATGCATGGCCGACGGGACTGTTGGTTAAATCAACACGAGTGCCGAATGCACCATTGTCGTAGACGCCGATTGCGAGATTGACAAAAGTTGCGGGTTGCACTTTTGTCATGGGTGCCGAATGCACCACGAATGCGAGTGCCGAACGCACTATGACCATGAGTTCTGACTGGACTAGTGATGCTAGTATTGAAGGTACAACACAGGCTACAAGATGCCCATTGCACTGATAACATGGGTACTGATCGCATCTCGTTGTATCAACTAGCAAAGCTAGGCAACCGTTGCCTTGTTGTGCTAGCTTGTGATAGACCACTAAACAAAAGCAAACTATCTTTGCGCAAAGTGGTTCTACGGACACATGCATCAAGCGCATTATTTGAAGCACCAAAATGCATACATTGGACATTTGCAAGGCATCTCGACGACATCGAGGATGGTCATACTGTGGAATTATTGAAATAGAGAATCGACAGGCATGTCCAGAAACAATTACGGACGGCAGTGGTGACTGGACGTATGTCCAAATAGCGTAAAAAAAACACAGCGATCTCGGTCGCCACCAACAGTGATGACCAGTGGAAGTTGAAAACTTTGCCCTGCCGATAGCAGTATGGAAAGGTACATCCGAAAGAAGTACGAATCCCATTTCTACCGATGAATCACATGTGATGAGGACGATTTCCTCACATTTGGACCATGATATAGGTGGACGAACTCCTCCATATCCATTGATGGAACGTGCTACAAAAGCCCAGTCGGTTGAGTCGAGTTCCTAGGTGTCAGAGACAACTCTCAAAACTGTGGGTCAAGGTATGCGATTCATACCATGGTACTTCAACCACATGAAATTGGGTACATAGCCAGCATGGAAAACGTGCACGACATGCACAAAAACCTTATCCACTAACTGTTGGTACGTTGAACATGACATTAATTTATGGATAAGTGGGACGAACGAATAATCACAACGGTTTTGTCACAATTGAACAAGCTGACGATATCAGCTGATGTCTTCGATAAACATGGCGACATCATTTTACCAAACAAGTAGTTTGGTAGGTGTAAGACGTTTGCGACGACAGTCGCACGTCCCGTGGCGCTACAAGGTTCAAAGCAAATGTAATCATTTTGTGACTAAGTCCGCATCATGACTATGTCAAGAGATATGAAGTGGACCTGATCTTTTCGCACGCCGACTGCGATCCTTGAGGATTGCCATCGTGCCGTCTGTACACAGTGTGTACTGGATGCATCAGTACCTTTTGGAGGTTCTCTGCATCATCAGTCATGGCCGATGCAAACATCGGTCCGTGATCAAACGTGTCAAAGATGATACGCTTGAATAAATTCTCAATGGTGAAACCATTAACACCCTCTCACTCGGTCAGTGATGGATACAAATCGGGGTACACGATCGGTACCAACGATGAAAAGGTACATGAGTGTACTCACAACCCTGTTCAGAAGATGATGATTTTAGTCAATGGAGGTTGTAATTGCATCAGAGAGGGGCAAAGACTCTTTGATGGGTCCTCCTCCATGATTTGAGACGTCATAGTGCGGTGGTTGAAGATTGCAAGAGTCAAAACTGGCGTACGACAAGATTGACCGAATGTCAGAAGTGAACAAATTTGAAGGCGAAACCTTCAGTCTATTCTCACTCGGTGAGTGAACATGTCATGGACATTGATAGACAAAAATACATGAACCGACGTCGATGACATATTTGATCCACACTTCGGTGGAAATCCATTTCACAGAAAATGAGCGACACCCATTCTCTCCTTGATGGTACTCAAGAAAACTATGACGATCTCATAGATTGCCACAAACCAACTGCGACCTAGTCGGGATCACGTCAACGTCTAGGTTTTTGAAGTTCAAAACTTATGATCGTAGAGACGATGTATGAGCCGACAGCTTTATACAAAGAGTGTATTAGCACCTACATCTTGGTGGTCCGACCGACCACACAAGTCATAATCAACACTGAGGCAAAATAAGTGACCAATGTGTAAAAAAATGTTGATGTGAAATGATTCTTCAAGATGGGCCTTGAGAAACGATGTTTCTCATCAGATTGTTTTGATTTTTTTAGTAACGTCTCAAAGTTAAAGCCATCGTGACACGGTACACTAGTCGTGTACGTCACGCTCTTCAAACATGACACAGATGGAGTCTGATCATACCAAAAGCATGGTGTAGCACCGACTATCCAATTTGTTGGAACAAAACCAATCTCCGAGAGAGAGCATAGTGATTACGCTGTAGTCAAACCACGATTTCCTGACCCTGAAGGTCATGGTAAAGTAACTGAACTCCCTTGGCTCTGGGGATGGTTCAATTGAAATACATTGCCGAATGCAAGTACAATATGTTTTGGATGTTGCTGCAGAAGTATCCCCAAGGATGGTTGTTTTTCGGATGTCTTCAATGAGGATGATCCCCTCTACAAGTGCCTTGGGTGAGGCATATGGAAAACACTTTGTCGAGTGGAAGTACCGAATATACACATCAGAAGACGTTGAAACAACATGTTTTGTTGTGACTTGACAAACACAATCCATGACGGGTTCTTGACTGGAACCTTAGGACGTCATGACATGAGCAAAGAAAGACTTTGGAACTTATTGTTCCAGGCTCTGTGGATGTGATTTGGATGTGTTCAACACAATCACATGGAATTGACACCCGAAAGGTGTTGTTCCAACTTGTACCGCAGTGATTGTGATCATGGTACACCCGTTTGGTGAATACCGTATGATGAAAACTTCATTCGTGGATAGAATCCATGGTTGAGATTGGTTATCTCAGGAAACCTAGTTCAAAAGCAATGTGCTTTTGACAGGGACAAGAGCGGCAGCCTTTGGTACCCATTTCAAATAGAAATGAGGGGATGATGGTTGAGACCAAGATCATCTAGGTCGGAGCATTGCCGTGTCCAATGATGGACTTAATCGGCAAGTGCGCATGCCAGACGACCAATGTCGCCTCTTTCAAAGATAAGTGCAATCTTTGAAAGGAAAAATAAGTGTGCTCAGCAACCCTGTCTTAGGGCCTTGGTGCCCCCCAACCCTAAGATGAAGCCAGCATGCGAGTTGCATGGCTTCAGTGGAGCTTGGTTGAGTTCAGCCAACCAATCCACAGTTGCTGAAAGAGGTCTAGTGGACCTTTGCGTGGTCATGAACACGTGGTTGCGACTCGAGAGAACTGATGTCCAGATACTGGGTTGCACGTACTAACAATGTTGCAGGGAGGTACCACCTTGGCAACATCCCCTCGGAAGAGATCATGTCCGAACGACATGGAAAGTGTTGTGTGCACCTCAACAGTTTTCGCAGGGATGTCCGGTTACTTGGTCGCAGGGACGCTCCTTGCAAAGGGGGAGGAGGCGTCACCACAACAGCTTGCTGAACACGTACCACACGGAATGTGGGAAAACTCATCCTATGTACTCTCTTCCAAACTGGCATGACATTGTTGACAACGTATGTCCCAAAAGGCATCGACTATGCCATCGACACACACGTATGATGAGCCTGGTGAAGACTCATCAACACTTGTAAAGATCGTGCAAGGATTGTACGTGTTTCATCTTGGTAAGAGCCAAGGATCATGCGATCAACAGTGGATGTTGTACGCTAATGACCATAATGACAAAAAACCACAAGTGTGTGGTTGATTGTGCGTGAACGTGATGCAATTGTGTTGCGGATGACAAGAGTTCATACGTGTGATCTTGTTTGCACTTCTTGTTGCATGGTTTGCATCATGAAGTACGCGATGATCAAACCTCCGTGAGCAAAGACGAACCAGGACGGTTCGAAGCAAAGGGGGAGGAATGTAGCGTACGGACCATTTCTAGGGGTAAAAAATGGTCGTTAAATAGTTATCGGGTGCTTCGGGTACTTGAGGCTCAAGTTTCGAGGAGCCAAAAGCCCGGAAAAATATAATGGGCTAGAGTCTTGTTCGACTCTAGCCTAGAAAATAGTCTGTGGCCGGATTCTAGGTGAAAGGAGTGTCGTGATGGAAAATCCATCGCGTCACTCTTCCTCCACTCCTAGCTTGGCGCTAGGATCCTGTTCCAGCGTGGCAATGCCACGTGGAACGATTAGGGTTAAGATGCATGTTTTGCAAAAATGCCCTATGATGACTACTTTCATCTGTGGCACAGTTTGTCTCAGCCAAAAGGGTTGAGGCGACCATTCGCTACCTCTCCTTGGACTACACTTTCTGAGGGCCTATGTTTTGGGTTCAGAAGTTAGTCGCAAAATAGACCACGCCTGTTACACTTTTCATAAAACTTACAATTCATGCATAAAAATTTTATTCAATTGATTGAAACTATTAAATTTATTATTTCAGTTGTTTTGATGAAGGAAAAAAATCAAAATCACTATTTTGATTTTTGAATGTATTTCCATTCGCCATACCTGTGGCTAAAGCACTCTTAAGGAAAGAGGGGTGCACACATGGAAACCCCATAGAATTTAATGCCTTGTATGTAAGCTGGCTATTGTTAGCGGGTTTCAAGCGAACTGTAGGCAGCTTGATTTGGTCGATGTGGTTGAGTTCTACTCATTTGCATGTTTTTAGCTTAGTGAACCAGATTGTTGATCCTGAAGGACCCATCATCTGGCTTAGACCGGCGTGTGAGAAACCGCTTGAAGCTTGCTCGCACCGGGGTAAGGTTCGATCCCTAAGTGGCGTGAGGGCCTCACGTCAAGAGCTTCGCGTGGATGGCCCGGTCATCGGGCACTCATCACTTCGCTTGCTCCTAATCATCTCACTTGTGTTGTTTCTCGCTAGTCTTTACGTGAAAGTGAGCGTGCCCCAATCCATGGTGTCGTGTCTCTCCACCCGCTTGCTTGCTTGCTCATCCTAGCAACCTAGGCTACCTACTGGTATCAGAGCAAGAGGGAAGCATCCCTCCATGCCAACTTTCCTAAGGCCTAGTCGGATCAATCTGCGTGGCAGGTTATCCCGTGCAAGCAACTCACACACGTAGGCCGTGGTTGCGGCTACAGCAGCAGCGTCTACTACAGCTCCCTCACACTGTCACAACCATTGTAATCACGTCCTAAGCAGTTTCTCCCTTCCATCCTTTTTGTGGCGGCGGCGAAAACAACGGCATTCTCCGCCGCCATGCACTCGCTCATCGCTCGTGCTACAACTACCGCTGCTCTCACACACATTGGCCATGTTGTGGCCATCGTAGCCGCGTCTCACATAGCAACTCCATGCACACATCTCCACCGTGGTCTTGGTGATACCAATAGCATCTCCTGTTGCTGTGTGCATTCTTCTTGGTCGCGTTACGACCATAGCAGCTTTGCACCTCTCCGTCACACGGCTGCCCGAGCTCGTTCAAGCCGTAGTTATGGCAGTGGCACCTCACTCGGCCATCAGCGCTCGTCTTAGCTATGGTCCCGACCATTGCTCACCTCGCACATGTTCACCATGTTCTGGCCATCTCAGCCGCGCCCCACGGAGCAGCTGCCCATATGCATCTTCGTCGTGGTGTCGGAGATATTAGCGAAATCTCACGCTCGTGTTTGCACCTTTCTCGGCCGTGATGCGGTCAAAGCAACAGTGTTCCTCCTAGGCACGCGGCTGCCCGAGCCCGTTCAAGTCGTAATTCTAACCACTACTCCCCTTGCACGTGTTGGCCACGCTATGGCGGTCGCAGTCGCGTCTCACTCAGCAACTGTCCACGTGCACCTTTACCATGGTGTTGACGGTAGTAACAGCATCTCTCGATGCTGTGTGCATTCACGTGGTTCGGCCATTGCAGTTGCATTAACACAGCTGCCTATGAGCACCTCAGCTTTATTACGGTCATTGTAGTAGCGGCAGCAATAGTAGAGGAGCACCATCTGCATCAGACATCGCCGCCCATCTCTTTGTTGTGTGGGTGCCTTGCAAGGCAGTCGAGCACACAGCACACTGACATTCCTTCTTGATATGGTCCCAATCCCAACTTCATCAAAGGTCGCGCGTGCGCACAACCGCCTTGACAATGAGATAGCGTACTTCGAGGAGATGGCGGAGCATGAGGTGGTCTAGGGTGTAACGTAGCAGTTAGAGGTATTGCCCTAATGAGGACTTCCACCCTGCCGAGTACTACGAGCTAGAGGACACAAGGGTTTACGCATCCTACTATCATTCTTATGCCAACGATTCACCAAGAACATAGGATGTACTAGCCACGGAGCCACTGCGTGATCACAGAACTTTGAAATCTTCGGTAAGCCCATTCGTTGCCCACAGGACTCATCAGCAACGTTGACGCACCATCCCTCGTGGAGGAGCACCAACTTCTCGAACACCACCAGCTAGAGCATTTGCTTCACGTAGTATAGCTTTTCCAACAACATCCGCCAAAAAGGCAGTCTCATCTCCTTCACCTGATATACCAACTACTCTACATGCTGCTCTTTTTGTTGTTTCTGTTTCTAATACTGCTGTTGCTTCCATTTTTGCTGCCACTGCACGTGCTGCACGTGCACCCGCCAGCATTTTTGTTGCCAGGGTCCTCTGGCAATAGCATCTTCAATAACACTCTCTAATGTTGCCACCTCTATCCACTCCTCCACTGCACACGCTTCAGCGTTGTGATCCTCTTCATCATCGGCAACCTCTCACATTCAGCTACTGGCCTCGACAGTTGCTGCCATCTCCACTCTTTCAGCTGCCACGCTGACAGGAGTATCCTGCCTCATTGTCTCCGCATCCGCCACTGTCACAATGGTGGCATTAGTAGTAGCTGCTCTCCCACCTTTGTTCGGTAGCAACTGCTCTCCCACCTTTGCTTAGTAGCAGCTGTTCTCCCACTTTTTTTCTCATTGTGCCATCAGGCCTGGTGAGCTTGGCTTTCTCTCTTGTCCCTGCTCCTTCTACACTACATCTGCGTTGACATGTTTGTGCGTCTAGGTCCGTTGCCTTGCAGTAGAGTCTTGACACACCCATCACACATATCCCATGTCCACTAGGGCAAGGGAAACTCTGTCAAAACTTTCTCGGCCGACTCACATTTTTGGCACCATGCCTGTCGATGATGATCAATACGCTACTTTGCGAGCTACGTTGCAATGCGAGCGCAATGCCTTGCAGGCTGCACACACTACGCAACACACTGCAAAGGGAAAGCTATGAGCTGAACAAGCTGATCAGGAGACCTTTGCAGATCACATTGTTGATTTGGTCCTTAACCGCCTTCAGCCCACACTGTGTGGCACGCCTTTTTCCCTCGTTACTACTAGCATTGGTACTGTATTTTCCACCTCACCCGCTTCTGCAGTCGCCTTTGCGGGATCTGCCTCTTCTTGCCCTCTCGTTGTCTCAGCCGTCGTCGCCGCAGCCGCTGCCAAAGCCCTCCCATTACTTACGCAGCACAAACCTGATTTTAAATCCCATCCACCTCACATAACTACCAATCTCACCTTCCATTCCTGGAAGGTCCGCAGCAGTTCTCAAGCACAAGGGGAGCAACTCTAGGTGTACTACCATGTAACCAGTCCCTCTGCCAATCCTCCCTTTGTGCCCATTGAGTCTAAGGCTGCTCGTGCTGTGCGTGCTCTTATTCATGCTGGACCCGATGATCTCACAAATGAGATCAGGTCCTATAATTCACACACTGCACACCTACTCATCCTATTGGCGCTTACGTACTCATCAAGCGATGTGCTACAGTGAGTGGACATACTGTCCAGTGCGACCTCAATGTCCAGTTCAACACGCTCTCTCTATGTGTGCTTATGAGACTGTCGACGCCAATCGGGCTCGCAATCTGCACGTGCTGCATGACATGGGCAAGGTTGCACTTGGACAGCTTCCTGCGTTTCTCTCCATCGTCATTGATCTCATTCCCGAGCTGTCTGACATCTCCCAAGAGGCGAAAGCCACCGAGCTTGAGCGCTTGGCTACTTTTCCTATTCTTGAGGATGAACCATTCGACATCAGTGTCTTGTGGGGGTTTAATTCCTAGTGCCTCACTAATTGGTAGATCTCGCTATAGAACAAGCGCATCCATTGTGCAGTAGTTGCATCAGCTACCACTACACTTCTCTCCTCCACCACCTCAGCTGTTGCCTCATCTTCCACCACCTCCACCACGACAGCTACCTTTCTCACTTCCTAAGGAAGGTGGTGGGGATGGAGGCCGTGGTAAAGGCAAAGGCAGGGGTCGTACCGTAGGCAGCGGCAGACATGGGAGACGAGGCAAAGGACGTGGTTCTGATAGTACCGCATATTCTTCCTCCTCCTCACCACCATCATATGCTGGAACCATTGTGCTACTGGTCATGCCACTCCCCAGTGTCATGCACCACCTGACGATGCATGCCTTGCAACCGCCATGTGTACGCACTCGGCATGCTCCTCAGGTGGCGGTGGTGGTGCTTCTTGCTCCTCCACCCCCACTGGGTCTACCGGTCGTCCTCCATCTTCCCTTGGATCTACTGCCGTCGATAGCACAACCATGGCTTCACCACCTCGGCTCTATCCCTAGAGCTGGCCTCCAGGGTTCAGCGGCCCAGTCTACTACAGATTCCCTTCCGTGTCTTACTCTCCTCCACTGTGGACGTCCACCCACACCTCTCGGCGACCCTCTTCTAGTGTTGTCACCACCCCTGACACAATTGACGACGAGTGCCAGCTAGATACTGACCTCTCTCATGCCATCCACCAACGACACCTCCATGATTAGGGAGGTGAGAGCGTGTGTTTGGTTGATTGGACACTTGCGTTTGTTGTTCATGACAGTCTTTGTGGTCCATCATCGGGTCATGTCCAGGAATGTTCTCCAATTGATGTCTTGTGGATTGAGGTCTGGCAATCTTACTATTTTCCTTGTTGCCTTGTTGCCTGTGGCCACCACCTTCCTCTTCACTGTGCCATTGCATTTATCAGCCGTGATCCATCGTTTGTTCGTGTGTCGGGTGGCTTCTGGAACCTCCTCTGAGGAGCCACTCACCACATGACCTTCTGTCCTTCCTTGTTCGAGTTCTCGGGTCCAGTTGGCTCCGTTCGCTCTGTGCACACTGGTTCTGGCCAGCTTGTGCCAGTCCATGGTGTTGGGCTTCTTCGCTTTTTTGGCCCTTGGAGGGAGCGCTTCTTGCCAAACATGTTGTACATGTCCGCTCTTGAGCTGACTCATCTCGTGTTACGACGCAAGATGACCAGGGCATGGATTTCTCCGCCAGCCACGCCATTGCAATTGTGCTTCATCGCATCACTGGCCATGTTTTGTTGCACTGCACATGATGTGATCGTCTGTATCGTGTACCCTCATTCACCCCTCATCCCGCTTCCACTGCTCGTGTTCACGTCACATGCTTCCTCTCCCTAGCGCACACACAGTTGCTCCACCTTCGTCTCTGTCACATCCACACTGCTGCCATGAACGGTTTGCTACGAGTCGGGCCAGCTCATGGTCTTCATGCTGATTCTTTCTCAGTCCCTTGCTCTGCGGACCGTCTTGACTGGGCTCAAGGTAAAATGCACCATTTTCCGTTTTCCACGTCTGAGTCCCGTATGTCCTGCCTCCTTGACCTCTTGCACACTGACATCATGGGACCCCTTACCCATGATGCTCTAGGGTGGCTTGGCTATTCTGTCCCCTGTCTCACGGATAATTGCTCTCGCATGCGCTGGGTCTTTGCCCTCCGCCAAAAGAGTGATGTTTGCAACGTCCTTGAGTCATGGCTACCCCAGGGCGAGCTGGCTTGTGGTCCTCGCCTAAAAGCCTTTCGCTGTGACCATGGCGGGGAGTTCATGGGATCCACGCCCCCTTCCCGTCCTCTCGCAGGATGTGTATGGAGCCGTCCACTCCTTACACACCACAACAGAATGACGTCTCATAAGCGGTGGAATCATACACTTGCTGACGGTATTCGTACGCTTCTCAATGAGTCCTCCCATTCCCATGCCTTCTCCTTTAAGGCCATGTAGTACATGACCTGGGTCTAGAACCGTGGCCCTCTTGGCCCTCTCCCTCGTTGCGTCACTCCTTTTGAACACTGGTGTGGTCATCGCCCTTCTCTACGTCTTGCCCACGTCTCACACAATGTCACAATCGTCTGGCTGCCTTGGGACTTTCAGGATGGCAAACTCAGCCCCCGCGCCCGCCTCTGCACCTTCCTTGGTATCTCGGCCATGTCCAAGGCTTGGCCTTTCAGGGATGCTGATCGGTTATGCGTCATCAAGTCTTGTGACGCCTTTTTTTTTAGGATTTCTACTGTCCTGCCACCCTCTTCTCTCTCCTCGCTTCGTCAGCTTGGAGGTTGTATGTCTTTCCAACCTCCAATCTTAGGGTGTCATCTTCCCCCTTTACAGACATGGCATCTCCTGTTGTCCAATCAGTGTCTGTCTCTACCACGGATAGTAATGCCGAGGGTTGTGCCTCTGAGTCCTCTTCGTCTCGTGCGTCTCCTTAGTTGGCATCCTCTGATTCCCACACACATTTACCTGAGTACCCCACTCCCAGATCATCCCCTGAGCCCGTGCTACAGATGCCTTCGATGGTTGACACAGGTGAGTCACCACCTCAGGTTCCTCCTCCTGGCCTTGAGCCCTACACATGTGGGGGGATACTTCGTGGTCTTCCTTAGCACTCCTCCACTGAGGCCTCTCACTCCTTTAAGCGGTACTCACGCTACACCGTTGGGTCTTCTGCCGTACCTACTGACATTGATGCACTCGGCCCCTCATAGGCCTCTCAACCCTCTTAGCATGCCATGCGCTCTAGCACGTCATCCTCCACTACTGGAATCTCCGTCCGACCCACTGGTCTTGATGCACTTGGTCTTGCCATAAGTGTTGTCCATCCGAACTCCGGAGCGGGCTATACTCTTGTCACTCATCAGTTTCACATTGCCCTCGAGTCCTCTATTGTTGGCTTTGTCGCCACATGCTTCACAGCCTCCGGCCTTCCTACCCTTCCTCTAGAGCCTAAACCTGTTTGGCGGGTTCGTGAGGCAGCTCATACTAACCACTGGAAGAAGACCATGCAGAAGGAGTTGACTTCACTTAAGGAGGCCATGCAGGCCTCCTATGGAAGATGGCCTTCCATCAGAAGCTATGCATGCCTCCAATGGAAGAAGGCCATGTTGAAGGAGTTGATTGCACTTAAGGAGGTGATGCAGAAGGAATTTAATTCACGTAAGGAGGCCATGCATAAGGAGTTAACTACACTTAAGAAGGCCATGCAGAAAGAGTTGACTACACTTATGACATCTTCTTGCTTATGGACCTCTCTGGGGGAAGCAAGGCAATCTTTGCTTGTTGGGTCCTATGGTGAAAGCTAAAGCGTGATGGCAAAGTTGACCGGTACAAGGCTCGCCTCATGGCCAAAGGTTTCTCTCAGATCCCTGGGGTTCACTTTGATGAGACTTTCATTCCGATTGGACGGTACACCACTTCCCAAGCACTTTTGAGCCTTGTTGCCGAACACGATTGAGAACTTGACCAGATGGACGTCAACGACGCCTTCTTGCATGGGTGGCTTGATGAGGAAGTCTACATGGTCCAGCCACCAGGTTTCACCAATGGCACAAATAAGGTCTGGCGACTGCGTAAGGCCCTTTATGGTCTTAAGTAGTTTCTATGTTGTTGGAACATGGAGATCTCCTCCACTATTGAGAGAGGCAGTTAGAAATGCAGCATAATGGATTCATCACTCTTCTTAAGTGCCCCCTCATTGCCATTCGTTGCCTTCCTTTTCTACGTGGATGATCTGCTCATCACCTCCCCTAGCCTCGGAGATGTCCAGTCTGTGGAAAACCTACTGTAGTCCATGTACAATATGAAGGAATTGGGTCCGGCACAGTATTCCTTGGCATGGAGCTCAAGCGTGATTGCTAGCGCCGCACCCTGCACGTGTACAAGGCTGCATTCATCCGCACACTTGGAGAGCGGTTTGCCTCTCTACTGCCAAATACCCCCATTGCATCTACATCGATGACTCCAGCAAGATAGTGCCTGTTGAACTCTCTTGATTAACCACAGCTTGGAAAGACTGTCAATTTCACCGACTACCTCAATGTGGTCGGCTCCCTCATGTTTCTCGCAACCACCACCTGGGTAGATGTGGCCTTCTTGGTCAACTTCGCCCAGTTCTCCCGACAGCTATGCCAGAAACACATTGAGGCGGCACTGCGTGTTGTCCGTTACTGTCTACTTCATGTGTGGGGTTGTGCTATAGTGGTTGACGAATACAAAGAGAGTAATTGGGCACACGACACTGATGCTCATAGCCACATCGGTTACGTCTTTCTTGTCGGACAGGCTACTATCTCTTGGAAAAGTAGGAAATAGTGATGTGTTGCTCAGAGTTCCAGTACGGCAGAGTACGTGGCGCTTGGTGCAGGCACGTGTGAGAGTGTTTAGCTGTCTGTGCACAATGCATCTTACCCTGAGCACAGAAGAGACAGTCGGTCCTGGGCGGCTTCTCGAAAGAAGCCGCGTCAAGACCGTGGGCAGGCTGTGTCTGAATGAGCTTTAACACAGTGTAGGAGCCTACATGGCACAGGCGGCGATGAAACAATCACTAGTGCTCAGGAGACAAAACACCAGTGACAAAAACACAAGCGGAAGGGGAGGGGGACCAAGGAGCAGAAGTGTGAGAGACACTATACAAGTCATCCACAACAGAGGCATGAAGAACAACACTACGAGTGTCAATAGCAGTCACAGTCGCGGAGTCTGTAGCGTGCTCCACAGAGAGTCCCATCAGTGTGCAAGCACGTACAGAAAGCAAACTGAGCTCAAGGTCAGTGACAAATAGCACCTCGGAAAGATACAAGGGGCCAGACGGACCATCGAAACACACAACCCCAACACCCTGGACTGGTAAGGACTGACCATAGCCTGTGTGGATGGAACGAACGGATGAAACAGGGCCGAGAACAACAAAATCACTACGACAAGAGGTCATGTGATGAGTGGCATTGGAATCGATGATCCAAGTGCCACCGGAATCACGATTGGAGGACGTCATTGTACAACGGGCAATGGAACACCCGGCCTCAGACGGACGCTAGGCAGTAGGTGGGGAGGAACGATGAAGGGCACAAAGGTGAGACTCATGAATCCAATCTAAACATTTAGGCCCATCGTCATCACATGCCGACTGTGCCCCTCCACACGAGTCATCCCGAGCCACAAGGACAGACGGAGAGACAGTCTGTGAACCATCCGGCTGTGACAACACACTCGTACCTCATTGAAAGCGAAGCGCCAGAAGGTGGCAGAGCTCGGCGATGGTGCGGTCATGTGGGTCTGGGTCGTCGCTGGTCACTGGTGGTGAAGCAGGAACTGCTGCGGTCGTGGTCGCTGCGCATCTAGAGGATGTGCTGCTCGACGTGGACCATAGTGCGTGCGCAGCCTGAAGCCTGCGAGTAACCCGCACCCAGTCGAGCGGCTGCTGGAACTTAGTGTAGCGATGAGCGCCTCCACAGTTGTAGTAGTGGACACAGCGTCCACTGCTACTGCCCGATGACGACTGCAGCTGTGATTGCTGCTGGTCCGAGCTATGCCTCCATCGCCCGTTCTTCCCCTGTGTTGCTGCTGTGATGCCCTGTGTCTAAGTCAGTGTAATCGGGGTGGAAGGGGAGGATGAGGATGTGGCAGAGGATGGAGAAGGAGTCTGCACAAGGGGCGTTGGTGGGGATGCGATGACTGCTGCTGCAAGGGAGGTCTCCTGATGAGCCACGGCTGCCTCACCAGCTCTTTCTCTTGGAGAAAGAGCTGGTGCACCCAGGGAAGGAGCTATAGTGAGGCCGAAAAAGGATCAAGCACTTCTTCGTTGTACCTCGTGAAGATGTCTGTGTGCTCAAGCCAAACTCCGAGCATGATTGTGCGGAGCACCCACAGCTGTGTACCTCCTGAGGTCCCAAGGCGCGTGTAGATGTGCATGGCGCGTCGCCAGTAGTGGTCTGTAGGCTCGGCGGGCCCCTGACGAAGGGAGTGAAAGGCACGAATGTGCGCAGCACGGGTGGCGTGCGTCTGTGCAGCAAGTAGAGACAATGCTAGGTCCCAGCCTCCACGAGGATCAGCGCCGGTGCCTGTGCCCGCCTCACCAAGGAACGGGCGGAAGTCGATGATGATCTCGCGCGGCATGGCATAGAGGAGTTCGCGCATCGCCCAAGTTGTTGTCAGCACCTGTGCTTGGTCCGCAGTCTGATACAAGTTGTGGTAGTAGGGCCACACGTCCTCGGAAATGGCCCAAGCTTGGAAGAGGATCTCCCAATAGTCAAAACCATCCTCGCTGACATACTGTGGGGGCGGTGTCTTGAAGTCCTTGGGTTGCCGCTCCGTAGGGAGAGCAACCACATGCTGGGAAGGACGAGGGATGGGAAAAACACCGGGAAGAGGGAAGTCGCTGGGGTGGAGATCAGGTGACGATCAAATCTTGGGAAAGCGAGATGTGTGTGGAGGCCGAGAGCCAGTCTGAAGCTGACGAAGACGCTCCTGAAGCACACGAATCTCATGCTCCGGGGAGTCGCCCTCGATGCCTGGCATATCTGGATCCTCGTCCCAATGATCAAGAGTTGGCGGGTCGGCGCCGGCTCCCGTCTTCGGTGTTAGAGCTAACTGCATTGTAGAGGGTGCGACCCCGGCCGCTCCCCCAAAGGTCTGTCGTGGGGTCGTGGAATGACCTCGGAGAAGCTCGGTGAGTGTACGGATTGCGTCAGTCTGCTCCCGCTGCAGGCGACGCATCTCATCGTGCTGGCTCCGCAGGTCCTCAATAGCCTGCGAACGTGGGCTCATGACCCCTGAGGAAGAGGACGAGGGATCTAGTACCCTTTTTCCCTTATCGCCGGACGGAGCCATGTCGCCGCTCACTATGGGACAAAACCACATTTTGTCCCTACTGTTGCGTCGTCAGCGACAGCGGCGGCCGCGCGGTTGTGTGCGGATCGGCCACCTGGTGGTTGCGTGCGCGGCTGTGGCAGCAGCCGCACGCTGTTGCTGCTACTGCTGCTCCTGCTACTGCTGCGCGTTGCGAGTGCTGCACGCTGCTCTCGCCGCTGCGCGCTGCTCCTGCCACTGCTGCTACTACTACGCTGCTACTGCCACCCCTGCTACTGCCGCTGTTGCTGCGTTGTTGCTATGCTGCTGCCGTCGTTGCTGCTGCTGCCGCTGATGCTGCCACTATTGCTGTGCTGCTACTCTGTTGCACTTCTGTTGCTGCTACTACTGAATGTTGCAGCTGCTGCATGTGCCAATGTCGGTAGCAGCTATCAACTGCAATCTCACGTGGTGATGGTGAACAACGTCAACGGCGGTCTGCAGTCGTCGACGGGTCCCTGTCAATCTGCAACATTGGTGACTCTCACTGCTACTGCTCTGCTGCGTCTCTGCTGCGCAGCTCGGTGAGAACTGTCTCACTGCTCTGATAGCATGAGAAGATGCGTGGACGCTTCCTAGCAACATACCTCGTCAGACGGTGACGACAGTCACAAGTCGTGCACACATCGGCAAGGGTCTGCCTAGGAGACACAATGCAAAGTGTCAGAATGCTTCATTAGCATTTGCAGAGAGAAATGGCGAATGACAGGTCCATGGCATAAGTACCTGCCGCAGCGCACGACGGGTCTCGCACCAGGTAGTGCAAGATCTGTCCTAAAACCGGCCCGAAATCACTGTTTCTGTTTTGTTCGTAACTCTGCGCTGACATCAGAACGCTACGTCGTCTGAACCTAGACGTGCGGGATCAAAAGCCGGACGCTACAACTAGTCACATGCATGCATCTGGCATCAAACGGTGGACACACAATGCAAAATCATGCAAATCGGGCCCACGGCCAGTTCTCCGATAAACTCCTGCGTGTTGCAGATAAATTCCAAGAGGTCTCGGGTAGCATCTAGAGCTTTGGAACGGTCGTCGGTCAGCTCCAGGCTGGTAGTCTGCCACGGGATAATGCACCGGTGCCACCAGGGTCCGCATCAGGGATCTGTACGAATATGGACACGGCTGAGTGGTCACAGTAAACTGTACAGGTCGACAGGAACGTCACAAATCACAACACGGGCAACAGTTGGCGTCGGAGTTGCGCGCGTGCCAACATGTCAGTAGGATCTGTTTGTAGATAACGGTTTGCAAATAGTAAATTTTGTACCGCCAAAGCTTGTAGCTTTCTTTGAGTAAACAAGGATGATATGAGGTGGATACATTGAATGAGCACGACTGTGACGTCAGAACGATTTTGTATTCAGACATCCTACCCATCTATTCTTTGCAGAAATTGGCAATTTGTCTCACATTCTAGGTGGTTTGATCCATTCATGAGCCACATTAGCGAAATTCTCACAATATGCAGTAGTCACGACTCTCACGCAACCTTCCACCATCGTTTCATCACTGCTAGTAAGAAAAACGCCTCTTGGAATGCGCCCTCACTAGTGCAAATTCAAGATGTCGCACAACGAGGTCGAGATCGGTACGAGATCAAGACCCCCCACGTGCACTTCGGCACGAGATCAAGAATTTCTCGGTCCAGACCGACGGGACGAGACAGCTCGTACCGAAAGGTTAGAGACCAACTTCAAGATTGAGATTTCTCATCTCGATCTCGAGTTCACAACATTGCGCCTGGGCCCCATGTCGAGAGCTTCGCGTGGGTGGCTCGGTCAGTTGGCACTCATCACTTTGCTCGCTCCGCCCGAGCTCACTTGTTTCATTCCTCGCTAGTCTTTACCCGAAAGTGACGCTGCCCCGATCCGATTGTCGCGCCTCCGCACCCGCTTGCTTGCTTGCTCATCCTAGCAACCTAGACTATCTACACATATGTGTGTTGTTGTGTGTGTCGTACACAGCTTACGGTGACCCCTCGGCTCATGTCCATTCACGTGCAGATCCCTGAGACTGGCGACGGCGGCAGCAGACTGGCAACCGGTGGCGACGGGCGCCCAGAAGACTTCCGTGTTTTGTAGACTCGTGCTGTGTCAGAGCACGTAGGCGTGCAGCCTATCAGGATGTAGATATCGTCGACGTGGCCGTTCTGGTTCAAACGGCTCGTCGTTCTGACGTGTCTGCAGGGAACTGTGACCAAAACTGTGTTTTTGCCACTGTTTTGTCCTGCTAGAAAAATAGCGCCGATTGTGCGCCGTGTGTGTGTGCATCCACTAGGTCCGTGGCACTATTTAGGTTGGCCAGACCTCAGTTGTCATTTCTCTCTGCACATTTAAACAGTTACAGCTTCTGACACTTGTGTTTTGTGTCCCTAGCCNTGGCTTGCGTTGCCACGCTAGCGACAGCAGTGCTAGGAGCTGTCTCTCATGGTATCAGAGCGGCGAGCCAGTGCTCGCATAGCTGCGCAGCAGAGACGCAGCAGCCGAAGAAGTCGTGAGCAACCGCAGCCGTTGCCTTGAGGAGCAGCAGCAGCAGTGCCCACGGTCTCGGCGGGAGGTCCTGGGAGGGCCCACCACCACTTCGACCGCGTTTTATAAAATCCGCGGTCAATCCGCGGTCGTTCCGCGGTCGTTCCGCGGTCGTTCCGCGGTTCTCCGCGGTGACCAAGCTTCCGCGGCGAGCGCGGCAACCGCGCGACCGCGTCGGAACACGACTCGAGTGCCGCGGAGGCACTCGGCGTTCCGCTTTTGCCACCTCGCGGTGACATCAACAGTCCAGATCCGCGGTATTCCGCGGATCCGCACAGCTCCGCCGCAGCCACACCGCCGCGCAGCTCGACCTCCGCGGCCGCTCAGGACGACATCGGCGCTGCTCGCCGCGGACCTGCGACCGCGGAGCTGCGGGTGCGGAACGGGTCAACCGCGGTGACCGCCGTCCCCCAGCAGCCCGCCGCGTTCTACACCGGCGCGACCGCGGTGACCGCGGTCATTGCCAGTGAACCGCGGTCATCCGCGGTACTCCGCGGTCATCCGCGGTAATCCGCGGTGATCCCCGGTGATCCGCGGTGAGCTTCCGCGGTGAAGTTCACCGCGGAGGGTATCCGCGGAGACGCTCCGCGGAGGAGTTCCGCGGGGAGGAATTTCCGCGGAAGGGCGGTTCCGTAGAGACGTTCCGCGGAGGACTTCAGTGGAGGGGAAAACAGGGGAAGAAACCGGCTGCCATGCCGAAGCAAACCTCCCCCAGTGTGGCTGCCGACGCAGCTGCCGAGGGCAGCGCCGTCAGCGGTCAACGTCGACCACCGCCATCATCACCACAGCGGCAGCAGCAGCAGCAGCAGCCGCCACTACAGCAACAACAACAGCCACTACAGCAGCAGCAGCAGCAGCTGCAGCAGCAGCGACAGCAGCAGCCGCCGTCGCAACACCAGCAGCCACCGCTGCAGTAGCAGCAGCAGCGGCCGCCGAGCCCGACTACATTGGCGCGCCAAGTGCGCGCACTGGCGGATCTACAGGCGGAGAGGCACGATACCTTGACGAGGCAGGTTGCCGAACTACAGGATATGGTCAGGGGCTTGCTGCCCCAGCAGCAGCAGCAGCATCGTCCGTCGACTGACCCGAGCGCGGACCATCTTGCCCACGGCGGTGATGGTGATGAAGTCGCGGAGAACCTCTCCGACTCCGGCGAGGAGGGCGAGGAAGAGGTGCTCCGAGCGCGCCTCATCCGCCTGGAGGCGCGTCGCAGAGCGCGTGAGGCCAATGCAGCCCTCCAGGGCACCAACTCAAGCTCCAACGCTGACCCGAGCTCATCTCGCCGCCCACTGAGCTTTGAGGAGCTGGCTCTGCGGGCCCGCCTGGGTAAGGGAATTGCCTCCTCGATGCCTCGCCCCGCAGTGGCTTCGGACGTTGCCCTGCCGACGGTCAAGCCACCGAAGTGGTTCGAGTCAGACCCGCCCGTCTTCCGGACTGGGAACGACTTCAAAACCTGGGAGCCACGCTTTCGCATGTGGGCCATGAGCGAGGGAGTCCTCCCCTACTACCTCGCACCATATCAGGCGTCTGACCCCGCTCAGACACACATGGCAGTCCGCGCAGCTTCCGGCCTGATGAAGGCCGCCCCGGACTTCACCAAGGACTTCAGTCGGTTCCTTGGCGATTCGCTGACCGGCTCAGGAGCTAACCCTTGCGTGGCATGGGCACTGGCCGTCACTCTGTTTGAGGGTGCCACCTTAGCTCTGACATCCCAGCGCCTCGCCGACTTCAACTCCCTCTGCCAGACTGCTCAGGAGTCTGCAGCCGACTACTGGCGCCGGGCGATCCAGTTGTACGAGGATCTTGGGGACGACGCTCCTACGCAATACTCCGCCCTCCAGATCATCCTCTACGGCATCCACCCCGACTAGGCGCGCGTCTTCAGCAACTTCGACCAGTCGCTGCTTCGCGACATGGCGAGCGACGGGACCCTGCTGCGCTGGGCCACTCTCCACTTTCTGGACGTGGCAGGCATGGATGCCGCGAACCGCGCTCGCCGCAGCACCGCTTCAGCTGCAGTTGCCGCCGCGTCGCCCTCCCCTCCGTCTACAGCAACGGCGGCTCCAGCGCAGGGGAAGAAGGGTCGCAGAGCGTCAGGTGGTGGTTCCAGCAGCGGGACCAGCAGCGGCACCAGCACTGGCA